>JACCIA010000270.1:0-13797 GCA_018906985.1 Apocrypta bakeri
GAATACTCCTAGATGAAATAATGCGTATGAGTAACCTCGAATAATTCCTAGATGAAATAATGCCTATATGGAACCTACAATAATTGCAAGATGTACGTATTAACCTAGAATAATTCCTGATGAACATAGTAAAAATAAGGACCTAGAATAATCCTAGATGAAAAAATGCTATGGAACCTAGAATAATTCCTACATAAAGTGTGCACTGAGAACCCAGACAAATTCCTAGATGATTTAATGCCTATAATGAACCTAAATAATCCTACATAAAGTACTGCACATGAGGAACCTAGAATTTTCCTAATGAAGTAATCCTATAGGAACCTAGAACTGCATCACTTTTCATGACACCAAGATAATTCCAAATGAGGACCCTAGAATAATCTACATGAAGTAGTGCACATGAGGAACCTGTCATAATTCCTAGATGAAATAATGCACATGAGGAACCTAGAATAATTCCTAGATGAAATAATGCCTATATGGAACCTAGAATAATTCCTACATAAAGTAGTTGCACATGAGGAACTTAGAATAATTCCTTGATGAAATATTCCACATGAGGAACCTAGAAGAATTCCTTGATGAAATAATGCACATGAAGAACCTAGAATAATTCCTAGATGAAATAATGCCTATAAGGAAGCTAGAATAATTCCTAGATGAAATAATGCACATGAGGAACCTAGAATAATTCTTAGATGAAATAATGCCTATATGGAGCTAGAATAATTCCTAGATAAAATAATGCACATGAGTAACCAAGAATGATTCCTAGATGAAATAATGCACATGAGGAACCTACAATAATTCCTCGATGAAATAATGCCTATATGGAACCTAGAATAATTCCTACATAAAGTAGTTGCACATGAGGAACTTAGAATAATTCCTTGATGAAATATTCCACAAGAGGAATCTAGAAGAATTCCTTGATGAAATAATGCACATGAGGAACCTAGAATAATTCCTAGATGAAATAATGCCTATAAGGAAGCTAGAATAATTCCTAGATGAAATAATGCACATGAGGAACCTAGAATAATTCTTAGATGAAATAATGCCTATATGGAACCTAGAATAATTCCTAGATGAAAAAATGCACATGAGTAACCTAGAATGATTCCTAGATGAAATAATGCACATGAGGAACCTACAATAATTCCTCGATGAAATAATGCGTATAAGGAACCTAGAATACTTCCTAGATGAAATAATGCACATGAGGAACCTACAATAATTCGTACATGAAGTAGTGCAATGAGGAAACTGGAATAATTCATGCATGAAGTAGTGCACATGAGGAACCTAGAATAATTCCTAGATGAAATAATGCGTATGAGTAACCTAGAATAATTCCTAGATGAAACATTACGTATGAGGAACCTAGAAAAATTCCTAGACGTAATAATGCCTATATTGAACCTAGAATAATTTCTACATGAAGTAGTGCACACGAGGAACCTAGAATAATTCCTAGATGAAATAATGCGTATGAGTAACCTAGAATAATTCCTAGATGAAACATTACGTATGAGGAACCTAGAAAAATTCCTAGACGTAATAATGCCTATATTGAACCTAGAATAATTTCTACATGAAGTAGTGCACACGAGGAACCTAGAATAATTCCTAGATAAAATAATGCGTATGAGGAACCTAGAATAATTCCTAGACGAAATAATGCCTATATGGAACCTAGAATAATTCCTACATGAAGTATTGCACATGAGGAAGCTAGAATAATTCGTAGGTTAAATAATGCACATGAGGAACCTAGAATAATCCCTAGATGAAATAATGCGTATGAGTAACCTAGAATAATTCCTAGATGAAACATTACGTATGAGGAACCTAGAATAATTCCTAGACTTAATAATGCCTATATTGAACCTAGAATAATTTCTACATGAAATAATGCGTATGAGGAACCTAGAATACTTCCTAGATGAAATAATACACATGAGGAACCTACAATAATTCGTACATGAAGTAGTGCAATGAGGAAACTGGAATAATTCATGCATGAAGTAGTGCACATGAGGAACCTAGAACAATTCCTAGATGAAATAATGCGTATGAGTAACCTAGAATAATTCCTAGATGAAACATTACGCATGAGGAACCTAGAATAATTCCTAGACGTAATAATGCCTATATTGAACCTAGAATAATTTCTACATGAAGTAGTGCACACGAGGAACCTAGAACAATTCCTAGATGAAATAATGCGTATGAGTAACCTAGAATAATTCCTAGATGAAACATTACGTATGAGGAACCTAGAATAATTCCTAGACGAAATAATGCCTATATGGAACCTAGAATAATTCCTACATGAAGTATTGCACATGAGGAACCTAGAATAATTCGTAGGTTAAATAATGCACATGAGGAACCTAGAATAATCCCTAGATGAAATAATGCGTATGAGTAACCTAGAATAATTCCTAGATGAAACATTACGTATGAGGAACCTAGAATAATTCCTAGACTTAATAATGCCTATATTGAACCTAGAATAATTTCTACATGAAATAATGCGTATGAGGAACCTAGAATACTTCCTAGATGAAATAATACACATGAGGAACCTACAATAATTCGTACATGAAGTAGTGCAATGAGGAAACTGGAATAATTCATGCATGAAGTAGTGCACATGAGGAACCTAGAACAATTCCTAGATGAAATAATGCGTATGAGTAACCTAGAATAATTCCTAGATGAAACATTACGCATGAGGAACCTAGAATAATTCCTAGACGTAATAATGCCTATATTGAACCTAGAATAATTTCTACATGAAGTAGTGCACACGAGGAACCTAGAACAATTCCTAGATGAAATAATGCGTATGAGTAACCTAGAATAATTCCTAGATGAAACATTACGCATGAGGAACCTAGAATGATTCCTAGACGTAATAACGCCTATATTGAACCTAGAATAATTCCTGCATGAAGTAGTGCACATGAGGAACCTAGAATAATTCGTAGGTAAAATAATGCACATGAGGAACCTAGAATAATTCCTAGATGAAATAATGCGTATGAGTAACCTAGAATAATTCCTAGATGAAACATTACGTATGAGGAACCTAGAATAATTCCTTGACTTAATAATGCCTATATTGAACCTAGAATAATTTCTACATGAAGTAGTGCACATGAGGAACCTAGAATAATTCGTACATGAAGTAATGTACACGAGGAACCTAGAATAATTCATACATGAAGTAGTGCAATGAGGAACCTGGAATAATTCATGCATGAAGTAGTGCACACGAGGAACCTAGAATAATTCCTAGATGAAATAATAAGTATGAGTAACCTAGAATAATTCCTAGATGAAATATTACGTATGAGGAACCTAGAATAATTCCTAGACGAAATAATGTCTATATGGAACCTAGAATAATTCCTACATAAAGTAATGCCTATATGGAACCTAGAATAATTCATACATGAAGTTGTGAAATAAGGAACGTGGAATAACTCATGCATGAAGTAGTGCACATGAGGAACCTAGTATAATTCCTAGATGAAATAATGCGTATGAGTAACCTCGAATAATTCCTAGATGAAATAATGCCTATATGGAACCTAGAATAATTCGTACATGAAGTAATGTACACGAGGAACCTAGAATAATTCCTAGATGAAGTAGTGCACATGAGGAACCTAGAATAATTCCTAGATAAAATGATGCGTATGTGGTACCTTGAATAATTCCTAGATTAAATAATGCACATGAAGAACCTAGAATAATTCATACATGAAGTAGTGCAATGAGGAACCTGGAATAATTCATACATGAAGTAGTGCAATGAGGAACCTGGAATAATTCATGCATGAAGTAGTGCACATGAGGAATCTAGAATAATTCCTAGATGAAATAATGCACATGAGGAACCTAGAATAATTCATACATGAAGTAGTGCAATGTGGAACCTGGAATAATTCATGCATGAAGTAGTGCACATGAGGAACCTAGAATAATTCCTAGATGAAATAATGCACATGAGTAACCTAGAATGATTCCTAGATGAAATAATGCACATGAGGAACCTAGAATAATTCATACATGAAGTAGTGCAATGAGGAACCTGGAATAATTCATGCATGAAGTAGTGCACATGAGGAATCTAGAATAATTCCTAGATGAAATAATGCACATGAGGAACCTAGAATAATTCATACATGAAGTAGTGCAATGAGGAACCTGGAATAATTCATGCATGAAGTATTGCACATGAGGAATCTAGAATAATTCCTAGATGAAATAATGCACATGAGGAACCTAGAATAATTCATACATGAAGTAGTGCAATGAGGAACCTGGAATAATTCATGCATGGAGTAGTGCACATGAGGAATCTAGAATAATTCCTAGATGAAATAATGCGTATGAGTAACCTAGAATAATTCCTAGATAAAACATTACGTATGAGGAACCAAGAATGATTCCTAGACGTAATAATGCCTATATTGAACCTAGAATAATTCCTACATGAAGTATTGCACATGAGGAACCTAGAATAATTCCTAGATGTAATAATGCGTATGAGTAACCTAGAATAATTCCTAGATGAAACATTACGTATGAGGAACCTAGAATAATTCCTAGACGTAATAATGCCTATATTGAACCTAGAATAATTCCTACATGAAGTAGTGCACATGAGGAACCTAGAATAATTCCTAGATGAAATAATGCACATGAGTAACCTAGAATGATTCCTAGATGAAATAATGCACATGAGGAACCTAGAATAATTCATACATGAAGTAGTGCAATGAGGAACCTGGAATAATTCATGCATGAAGTAGTGCACATGAGGAATCTAGAATAATTCCTAGATGAAATAATGCACATGAGGAACCTAGAATAATTCATACATGAAGTAGTGCAATGAGGAACCTGGAATAATTCATGCATGAAGTATTGCACATGAGGAATCTAGAATAATTCCTAGATGAAATAATGCACATGAGGAACCTAGAATAATTCATACATGAAGTAGTGCAATGAGGAACCTGGAATAATTCATGCATGGAGTAGTGCACATGAGGAATCTAGAATAATTCCTAGATGAAATAATGCGTATGAGTAACCTAGAATAATTCCTAGATAAAACATTACGTATGAGGAACCAAGAATGATTCCTAGACGTAATAATGCCTATATTGAACCTAGAATAATTCCTACATGAAGTATTGCACATGAGGAACCTAGAATAATTCCTAGATGTAATAATGCGTATGAGTAACATAGAATAATTCCTAGATGAAACATTACGTATGAGGAACCTAGAATGATTCCTAGACGTAATAACGCCTATATTGAACCTAGAATAATTCCTACATAAATTAGTGCACACGAGGAACCTAGAATAATTCCTAGATGAAATAATGCCTATATGGAACCTAGAATAATTCCTAGATAAAATAGTGCACATGAGGAACCTAGAATAATTCCTAGATGAAATAATGCCTATATGGAACCTAGAATAATTCCTACATAAAGTAGTGCACATGAGAATCCTAGAATAATTCCTAGATCAAATGATGCGTCTGAGGAACCTAGAATAATTCCTAGATGAAATAATGCCTATATGGAACCTAGAATAATTGCAAGATGAAAAAATACGTATGAGGAACCTAGAATAACTCCTACATGAAGTAGTGCAAATGAGGAACCTAGAATAATTCCTAGATGAAATAATGCACATGAGGAACGTAGAATAATTCCTAGATGATATAATGCCTATATGGAACCTAGAATAATTCCTAGATCAAATGATGCGTATGAGGAACCTACAATAATTCCTAGATGAAATAATGCCTTTATGGAACCTAGAATAATTCATACATGAAGTAGGTCAATGAGGACCCTAGAATAACTCCTACATGAAGTAGTGCACATGAGGAACCTAGAATAATTCCTAGATGAAATAATGCCTATATGGAACCTAGAATAATTGCAAGATGAAAAAATACGTATGAGGAACCTAGAATAACTCCTACATGAAGTAGTGCAAATAAGGAACCTAGAATAATTCCTAGATGAAATAATGCACATGAGGAACCTAGAATAATTCCTAGATGAAAAAATGCCTATATTGAACCTAGAATAATTCCTACATAAAGTAGTGCACATGAGGAACCTAGAATAATTCCTAGATGAAATAATGCCTATATGGAACCTAGAATAATTCCTGCATAAACTTGTGCACATGAGCAACCCAGAATAATTCCTAGATGAAAGAATGCCTATATGGAACCTAGAATAATTCTTACATAAAGTAGTGCACATGATGAACCTATAATAATTCCTAGATAAAATAATGCACATGAGGAACCTAGAATAAATCCTAGATGAAAAAATGCCTATATGGAACCTAGAATAATTCCTACATAAAGTAGTGCACATGAGGAACCCAGAATAATTCCTAGATGATTTAATGCCTATATGGAACGTAGAATAATTCCTACATAAAGTACTGCACATGAGGAACCTAGAATTATTCCTACATGAAGTAATACACACAAGGAACCTAGAATAATTCATACATGAAGTAGTGCAATGAGGACCCTAGAATAACTCCTACATGAAGTAGTGCACATGAGGAACCTAGAATAATTCGTACATGAAGTAATGTACACGAGGAACCTAGAATAATTCATACATGAAGTAGTGCAATGAGGAACCTGGAATAATTCCTGCATAAACTTGTGCACATGAGCAACCCAGAATAATTCCTAGATGAAAGAATGCCTATATGGAACCTAGAATAATTCATACATGAAGTAGTGCAATGAGGAACCTGGAATAATTCCTGCATAAACTTGTGCACATGAGCAACCCAGAATAATTCCTAGATGAAAGAATGCCTATATGGAACCTAGAATAATTCTTACATAAAGTAGTGCACATGAGGAACCCAGAATAATTCCTAGATGATTTAATGCCTATATGGAACGTAGAATAATTCCTACATAAAGTACTGCACATGAGGAACCTAGAATTATTCCTACATGAAGTAATACACACAAGGAACCTAGAATAATTCATACATGAAGTAGTGCAATGAGGACCCTAGAATAACTCCTACATGAAGTAGTGCACATGAGGAACCTAGAATAATTCCTAGATGAAATAATGCCTATATGGAGCTAGAATAATTCCTAGATAAAATAATGCACATGAGTAACCAAGAATGATTCCTAGATGAAATAATGCACATGAGGAACCTACAATAATTCCTAGATGAAAAAATGCCTATATGGAACCTAGAATAATTCCTACATAAAGTAGTGCACATGAGGAACCCAGAATAATTCCTAGATGATTTAATGCCTATATGGAACGTAGAATAATTCCTACATAAAGTACTGCACATGAGGAACCTAGAATTATTCCTACATGAAGTAATACACACAAGGAACCTAGAATAATTCATACATGAAGTAGTGCAATGAGGACCCTAGAATAACTCCTACATGAAGTAGTGCACATGAGGAACCTGTAATAATTCCTAGATGAAATAATGCACATGAGGAACCTAGAATAATTCCTAGATGAAATAATGCCTATATGGAACCTTGAATAATTCCTACATAAAGTAGTTGCACATGAGGAACTTAGAATAATTCCTTGATGAAATATTCCACATGAGGAACCTAGAAGAATTCCTTGATGAAATAATGCACATGAAGAACCTAGAATAATTCCTAGATGAAATAATGCCTATAAGGAAGCTACAATAATTCCTCGATGAAATAATGCCTATATGGAACCTAGAATAATTCCTACATAAAGTAGTTGCACATGAGGAACTTAGAATAATTCCTTGATGAAATATTCCACAAGAGGAATGTAGAATAATTCCTAGATGAAATAATGCGTATGAGTAACCTAGAATAATTCCTAGATAAAACATTACGTATGAGGAACCAAGAATGATTCCTAGACGTAATAATGCCTATATTGAACCTAGAATAATTCCTACATGAAGTATTGCACATGAGGAACCTAGAATAATTCCTAGATGTAATAATGCGTATGAGTAACATAGAATAATTCCTAGATGAAACATTACGTATGAGGAACCTAGAATGATTCCTAGACGTAATAACGCCTATATTGAACCTAGAATAATTCCTGCATGAAGTAGTGCACATGAGGAACCTAGAATAATTCGCACATGAAGTAATGTACACGAGGAACCTAGAATAATTCCTAGATGAAATAATGCCTATATGGAACCTAGAATAATTCCTACATAAATTAGTGCACATGAGGAACCTAGAATAATTCCTAGATGAAATAATGCCTTTATGGAACCTACAATAATTCCTAGATAAAATAGTGCACATGAGGAACCTAGAATAATTCCTAGATGAAATAATGCCTATATGGAACCTAGAATAATTCCTACATAAAGTAGTGCACATGAGGAACCTAGAATAATTCCTACATGAAGTAGTGAAATGAGGAACGTATAATAATTCATGAGTGAAGTTGTGCACATGAGAATCCTAGAATAATTCCTAGATCAAATGATGCGTATGAGGAACCTAGAATAATTCCTAGATGAAATAATGCCTATATGGAACCTAGAATAATTGCAAGATGAAAAAATACGTATGAGGAACCTAGAATAACTCCTACATGAAGTAGTGCAAATAAGGAACCTAGAATAATTCCTAGATGAAATAATGCACATGAGGAACGTAGAATAATTCCTAGATGATATAATGCCTATATGGAACCTAGAATAATTCCTAGATCAAATGATGCGTATGAGGAACCTATAATAATTCCTAGATGAAATAATGCCTTTATGGAACCTAGAATAATTCATACATGAAGTAGGTCAATGAGGACCCTAGAATAACTCCTACATGATGTAGTGCACATGAGGAACCTAGCATAATTCCTAGATGAAATAATGCCTATATGGAACCTAGAATAATTCCTACATAAAGTAGTGCACATGATAAACCTAGAATTCCTAGATGAAATAATGCGTATGAGGAACCTAGAAAAATTCCTAGATGAAATAATGCCTATATGGAACCTAGAATAATGCCTACATAAAGTAGTGCACATGAGGAACCTAGAATAATTCCTAGATAAAATAATGCACATGAGGAACCTAGAATAAATCCTAGATGAAAAAATGCCTATATGGAACCTAGAATAATTCCTACATAAAGTAGTGCACATGAGGAACCTAGAATAATTCCTACATGAAGTAGTGAAATGAGGAACGTATAATAATTCATGAGTGAAGTTGTGCACATGAGGAATCTAGAATAATTCCTAGATGAAATAATGCGTATGAGTAACCTAGAATAATTCCTAGATGAAATAATGCCTTTATGGAACCTAGAATAATTCATACATGAAGTAGGTCAATGAGGACCCTAGAATAACTCCTACATGATGTAGTGCACATGAGGAACCTAGCATAATTCCTAGATGAAATAATGCCTATATGGAACCTAGAATAATTGCAAGATGAAAAAATACGTATGAGGAACCTAGAATAACTCCTACATGAAGGTAGTGCAAATAAGGAACCTAGAATAATTCCTAGATGAAATAATGCACATGAGGAACCTAGAATAATTCCTAGATGAAAAAATGCCTATATGGAACCTAGAATAATTCCTACATAAAGTAGTGCACATGATGAACCTAGAATTCCTAGATGAAATAATGCACATGAGGAACCTAGAATAAATCCTAGATGAAAAAATGCCTATATGGAACCTAGAATAATTCTACATAAAGTAGTGCACATGAGGAACCCAGAATAATTCCGAGAATGATTATAATGCCTATATGGAACGTAGAATAATTCCTACATAAAGTACTGCACATGAGGACCTAGAATTATTCCTACATGAAGTAATACACACAAGGAACCTAGAATAATTCATACATGAAGTAGTGCAATGAGGACCCTAGAATAACTCCTACATGAAGTAGTGCACATGAGGAACCTAGAATAATTCGTACATGAAGTAATGTACACGAGGAACCTAGAATAATTCATACATGAAGTAGTGCAATGAGGAACCTGGAATAATTCCTGCATAAACTTGTGCACATGAGCAACCCAGAATAATTCCTAGATGAAAGAATGCCTATATGGAACCTAGAATAATTCTTACATAAAGTAGTGCACATGATGAACCTATAATAATTCCTAGATGAAATAATGCACATGAGGAACCTACAATAATTCGTACATGAAGTAGTGCAATGAGGAAACTGGAATAATTCATGCATGAAGTAGTGCACATGAGGAACCTAGAATAATTCCTAGATGAAATAATGCGTATGAGTAACCTAGAATAATTCCGAGATGAAACATTACGTATGACGAACCTAGAATAATTCCTAGACGTAATAATGCCTATATTGAACCTAGAATAATTTCTACATGAAGTAGTGCACACGAGGAACCTAGAATAATTCCTAGATGATTTAATGCCTATATGGAACGTAGAATAATTCCTACATAAAGTACTGCACATGAGGAACCTAGAATTATTCCTACATGAAGTAATACACACAAGGAACCTAGAATAATTCATACATGAAGTAGTGCAATGAGGACCCTAGAATAACTCCTACATGAAGTAGTGCACATGAGGAACCTGTAATAATTCCTAGATGAAATAATGCACATGAGGAACCTAGAATAATTCCTAGATGAAAAAATGCCTATATGGAACCTAGAATAATTCCTACATAAAGTAGTGCACATGATAAACCTAGAATTCCTAGATGAAATAATGCGTATGAGGAACCTAGAAAAATTCCTAGATGAAATAATGCCTATATGGAACCTAGAATAATGCCTACATAAAGTAGTGCACATGAGGAACCTAGAATAATTCCTAGATAAAATAATGCACATGAGGAACCTAGAATAAATCCTAGATGAAAAAATGCCTATATGGAACCTAGAATAATTTCTACATAAAGTAGTGCACATGAGGAACCTAGAATAATTCCTACATGAAGTAGTGAAATGAGGAACGTATAATAATTCATGAGTGAAGTTGTGCACATGAGGAATCTAGAATAATTCCTAGATGAAATAATGCGTATGAGTAACCTAGAATAATTCCTAGATGAAATAATGCCTTTATGGAACCTAGAATAATTCATACATGAAGTAGGTCAATGAGGACCCTAGAATAACTCCTACATGATGTAGTGCACATGAGGAACCTAGCATAATTCCTAGATGAAATAATGCCTATATGGAACCTAGAATAATTGCAAGATGAAAAAATACGTATGAGGAACCTAGAATAACTCCTACATGAAGTAGTGCAAATAAGGAACCTAGAATAATTCCTAGATGAAATAATGCACATGAGGAACCTAGAATAATTCCTAGATGAAAAAATGCCTATATGGAACCTAGAATAATTCCTACATAAAGTAGTGCACATGATGAACCTAGAATTCCTAGATGAAATAATGCGTATGAGGAACCTAGAAAAATTCCTAGATGAAATAATGCCTATATGGAACCTAGAATAATGCCTACATAAAGTAGTGCACATGAGGAACCTAGAATAATTCCTAGATGAAATAATGCCTATATGGAACCTAGAATAATTCCTGCATAAACTTGTGCACATGAGCAACCCAGAATGATTCCTAGATGAAAGAATGCCTATATGCCTATATGGAACCTAGAATAATTCTTACATAAAGTAGTGAACATGATGAACCTATAATAATTCCTAGATAAAATAATGCACATGAGGAACCTAGAATAAATCCTAGATGAAAAAATGCCTATATGGAACCTAGAATAATTCCTACATAAAGTAGTGCACATGAGGAACCCAGAATAATTCCTAGATGATTTAATGCCTATATGGAACGTAGAATAATTCCTACATAAAGTACTGCACATGAGGAACCTAGAATTATTCCTACATGAAGTAATACACACAAGGAACCTAGAATAATTCATACATGAAGTAGTGCAATGAGGACCCTAGAATAACTCCTACATGAAGTAGTGCACATGAGGAACCTAGAATAATTCGTACATGAAGTAATGTACACGAGGAACCTAGAATAATTCATACATGAAGTAGTGCAATGAGGAACCTGGAATAATTCCTGCATAAACTTGTGCACATGAGCAACCCAGAATAATTCCTAGATGAAAGAATGCCTATATGGAACCTAGAATAATTCTTACATAAAGTAGTGCACATGATGAACCTATAATAATTCCTAGATGAAATAATGCACATGAGGAACCTACAATAATTCGTACATGAAGTAGTGCAATGAGGAAACTGGAATAATTCATGCATGAAGTAGTGCACATGAGGAACCTAGAATAATTCCTAGATGAAATAATGCGTATGAGTAACCTAGAATAATTCCGAGATGAAACATTACGTATGACGAACCTAGAATAATTCCTAGACGTAATAATGCCTATATTGAACCTAGAATAATTTCTACATGAAGTAGTGCACACGAGGAACCTAGAATAATTCCTAGATGATTTAATGCCTATATGGAACGTAGAATAATTCCTACATAAAGTACTGCACATGAGGAACCTAGAATTATTCCTACATGAAGTAATACACACAAGGAACCTAGAATAATTCATACATGAAGTAGTGCAATGAGGACCCTAGAATAACTCCTACATGAAGTAGTGCACATGAGGAACCTGTAATAATTCCTAGATGAAATAATGCACATGAGGAACCTAGAATAATTCCTAGATGAAAAAATGCCTATATGGAACCTAGAATAATTCCTACATAAAGTAGTGCACATGATAAACCTAGAATTCCTAGATGAAATAATGCGTATGAGGAACCTAGAAAAATTCCTAGATGAAATAATGCCTATATGGAACCTAGAATAATGCCTACATAAAGTAGTGCACATGAGGAACCTAGAATAATTCCTAGATAAAATAATGCACATGAGGAACCTAGAATAAATCCTAGATGAAAAAATGCCTATATGGAACCTAGAATAATTCCTACATAAAGTAGTGCACATGAGGAACCTAGAATAATTCCTACATGAAGTAGTGAAATGAGGAACGTATAATAATTCATGAGTGAAGTTGTGCACATGAGGAATCTAGAATAATTCCTAGATGAAATAATGCGTATGAGTAACCTAGAATAATTCCTAGATGAAATAATGCCTTTATGGAACCTAGAATAATTCATACATGAAGTAGGTCAATGAGGACCCTAGAATAACTCCTACATGATGTAGTGCACATGAGGAACCTAGCATAATTCCTAGATGAAATAATGCCTATATGGAACCTAGAATAATTGCAAGATGAAAAAATACGTATGAGGAACCTAGAATAACTCCTACATGAAGTAGTGCAAATAAGGAACCTAGAATAATTCCTAGATGAAATAATGCACATGAGGAACCTAGAATAATTCCTAGATGAAAAAATGCCTATATGGAACCTAGAATAATTCCTACATAAAGTAGTGCACATGATGAACCTAGAATTCCTAGATGAAATAATGCGTATGAGGAACCTAGAAAAATTCCTAGATGAAATAATGCCTATATGGAACCTAGAATAATGCCTACATAAAGTAGTGCACATGAGGAACCTAGAATAATTCCTAGATGAAATAATGCCTATATGGAACCTAGAATAATTCCTGCATAAACTTGTGCACATGAGCAACCCAGAATAATTCCTAGATGAAAGAATGCCTATATGGAACCTAGAATAATTCA
>JACCIA010000271.1:0-13734 GCA_018906985.1 Apocrypta bakeri
GAATAATATACAAACTTAGAAAATGAGCATTTCTGTCGTTGAATCGGTGTATAGGAGGTGAGAGCGAAAACGTAAAATCTGACTATATATACTCGCATAGATCAGTTGCAGGGTGCAATATCGAGTAGAATTTATTGATAATTTCGTAATACAAAGCGAAATTGCACCTAGAATAAGAAAATAACATTGAAAACGAAGATTTTATTTCTCCTCGTTTTTGTGCTTTTCACGAGCTGAAACGTTCAAAAACGAGGTGAAACGGAAATCATTATATCCGGCTATTTAACTGTATAGGGCAGTTACCGGGTGCATTATCGAATAGAGGCAGTTAAGAAATACGTAATGCAAAGCGAAATTGCACCTAGAATAATATACAAACATAGAAAATGAGCATTTCTGTCGTTGAATCGGTGTATAGGAGGTGAGAGCGAAAACGTAAAATCTGACTATCTATACTGCATAGATCAGTTGCAGGGTGCAATATCGAGTAGAATTTATTGATAATTTCGTAATACAAAGCGAAATTGCACCTAGGATAAGAAAATAACATCGAAAACGAAGATTTTATTTTCTCCTCGTTTTTGTGCTTTTCACGAGCTGAAACGTTCAAAAACGAGGTGAAACGGAAATCATTATATCCGGCTATTTTAACTGTATAGGGCAGTTACCGGGTGCATTATCGAATAGAGGCAGTTAAGAAATACGTAATGCAAAGCGAAATTGCACCTAGAATAATATACAAACATAGAAAATGAGCATTTCTGTCGTTGAATCGGTGTATAGGAGGTGAGAGCGAAAACGTAAAATCTGACTATCTATACTGCATAGAGCAGTTGCAGGGTGCAATATCGAGTAGAATTTATTGATAATTTCGTAATACAAAGCGAAATTGCACCTAGAATAAGAAAATAACATCGAAAACGGAGATTTTGTTTTCTCCTCGTTTTTGAGCTTTTCACGAGCTGAAACGTTCAAAAACGAGGTAGAAACGGAAATCACTTATATACGGCTATTTTAACTGTATAGGGCAGTTACCGGGTGCATTATCGAATAGAGGCAGTTAAGAAATACGTAATGCAAAGCGAAATTGCACCTAGAATAATATACAAACATAGAAAATGAGCATTTCTGTCGTTGAATCGGTGTATAGGAGGTGAGAGCGAAAACGTAAAATCTGACTATCTATACTGCATAGAGCAGTTGCAGGGTGCAATATCGAGTAGAATTTATTGATAATTTCGTAATACAAAGCGAAATTGCACCTAGAATAAGAAAATAACATCGAAAACGAAGATTTTAGTTTTCTCCTCGTTTTTGTAGCTTTTCACGAGCTGAAACGTTCAAAAACGAGGTGAAACGGAAATCATTATATCCGGCTATTTTAACTGTATAGGGCAGTTACCGGGTGCATTATCGAATAGAGGCAGTTAAGAAATACGTAATGCAAAGCGAAATTGCACCTAGAATAATATACAAACATAGAAAATGAGCATTTCTGTCGTTGAATCGGTGTATAGGAGGTGAGAGCGAAAACGTAAAATCTGACTATATATACTGCATAGAGCAGTTGCAGGGTGCAATATCGAGTAGAATTTATTGATAATTTCGTAATACAAAGCGAAATTGCACCTAGAATAAGAAAATAACATCGAAAACGAAGATTTTGTTTTCTCCTCGTTTTTGAGCTTTTCACGAGCTGAAACGTTCAAAAACGAGGAGAAACGGAAATCATTATATCCGGCTATTTTAACTGTATAGGGCAGTTACCGGGTGCATTATCGAATAGAGGCAGTTAAGAAATACGTAATGCAAAGCGAAATTGCACCTAGAATAATATACAAACATAGAAAATGAGCATTTCTGTCGTTGAATCGGTGTATAGGAGGTGAGAGCGAAAACGTAAAATCTGACTATATATACTGCATAGATCAGTTGCAGGGTGCAATATCGAGTAGAATTTATTGATAATTTCGTAATACAAAGCGAAATTGCACCTAGAATAAGAAAATAACATTGAAAACGAAGATTTTATTTTCTCCTCGTTTTTGAGCTTTTCACGAGCTGAAACGTTCAAAAACGAGGTGAAACGGAAATCATTATATCCGGCTATTTTAACTGTATAGGGCAGTTACCGGGTGCATTATCGAATAGAGGCAGTTAAGAAATACGTAATGCAAAGCGAAATTGCACCTAGAATAATATACAAACATAGAAAATGAGCATTTCTGTCGTTGAATCGGTGTATAGGAGGTGAGAGCGAAAACGTAAAATCTGACTATCTATACTGCATAGAGCAGTTGCAGGGTGCAATATCGAGTAGAATTTATTGATAATTTCGTAATACAAAGCGAAATTGCACCTAGAATAAGAAAATAACATCGAAAACGAAGATTTTGTTTTCTCCTCGTTTTTGAGCTTTTCACGAGCTGAAACGTTCAAAAACGAGGAGAAACGGAAATCACTATATACGGCTATTTTAACTGTATAGGGCAGTTACCGGGTGCATTATCGAATAGAGGCAGTTAAGAAATACGTAATGCAAAGCGAAATTGCACCTAGAATAATATACAAACATAGAAAATGAGCATTTCTGTCGTTGAATCGGTGTATAGGAGGTGAGAGCGAAAACGTAAAATCTGACTATCTATACTGCATAGAGCAGTTGCAGGGTGCAATATCGAGTAGAATTTATTGATAATTTCGTAATACAAAGCGAAATTGCACCTAGAATAAGAAAATAACATCGAAAACGAAGATTTTATTTTCTCCTCGTTTTTGTGCTTTTCACGAGCTGAAACGTTCAAAAACGAGGTGAAACGGAAATCATTATATCCGGCTATTTTAACTGTATAGGGCAGTTACCGGGTGCATTATCGAATAGAGGCAGTTAAGAAATACGTAATGCAAAGCGAAATTGCACCTAGAATAATATACAAACATAGAAAATGAGCATTTCTGTCGTTGAATCGGTGTATAGGAGGTGAGAGCGAAAACTGTAAATCTGACTATATTACTGCTAGATCAGTTGCAGGGTGACATAAATCGATTCCGAGCTGAAACGTCAAAACGAGGAACGAATCTTATATGATGGGCAGTTACCGGTGCATTATCGAATAAGGCATTAAAATACGTATGCAAAGGCAAAGAAGGATGTGTCAACCTATGAGTAAGAAAATAACACGAAAATACTCGAAACGAGAATTTTGTTTTCCTCCTCTTTTATTGAGCATTTCACGAGCTGAAACGTTCCAATAAACGAGGAGGTGATGAAACGAAATCATTATAAGAATGCCGGCATTTAATACGTATAGGGCATTTACCGGTGCATACAAACAGTAGATAGGCTATAGGCATACCAGCTCATAGGCATTCTGGCTCACTCGAGGTGAGCTGGTAGCCCCTGTATGCTTTAACATGGGAATACTATATCACGCCCACAGCAGCAGTGAGCTGGTAGCCCCTGTATGCTTTAGCATGGGGAATACTAGATCACGCCCACAGCAGCAGTGTGCTGGTAGCCCCTGTATGCTTTAGCATGTGAGCTGGTAGCCCCCTGTATGCTTTAGCATGGGGAATACTAGATCACGCCCACAGCAGCAGTGTGCTGGTAGCCCCTGTATGCTTTAGCATGTGAGCTGGTAGCCCCGTGTATGCTTTAGCATGGGGAATACTAGATCACGCCCACAGCAGCAGTGTGCTGGTAGCCCCTGTATGCTTTAGCATGTGAGCTGGTAGCCCCGTGTATGCTTTAGCATGGGGAATACTAGATCACGCCCACAGCAGCAGTGTGCTGGTAGCCCCTGTATGCTTTAGCATGTGAGCTGGTAGCCCCGTGTATGCTTTAGCATGGGGAATACTAGATCACGCCCACAGCAGCAGTGTGCTGGTAGCCCCTGTATGCTTTAGCATGTGAGCTGGTAGCCCCCTGTATGCTTTAGCATGGGGAATACTAGATCACGCCCACTGCAGCAGTAATCTAGTATCCCCTCTATGCTTTAATATGGGGACCTGCTCAGGTCAGTTTTTTGAACACCTGCTCGTATCCCTTCTTTCTTTTATCCGCCGCTCTCCGAAGCCCCCCGCTGGCATACTTACGATACAAGAGCATCTCCGGTTTAAAAGAAAATTTTTTATCGTGATCTCGCTTTTGCTGTGACACAATATCACCTGCTTTCCGAAACCCCGTCGTAAATTTTCAAGAACATGCACTGATCTCTCGTTTTAAAATCTTTTTTCCAGAATCTCGCTTTTATTTTAACATGTGATCTAGTATCCCCTGTATCCATTAACGTGTGGCGAGCTCAGGTCAGTTTTTTCGGACACGTGCTCGTATCCCTTTTAGCCGCCGCTCTCCGAAGCCCCCCGCTGACATACTTACGATACATGAGCATTTCCTGTTTAAAAGAAAATTGGTTTCGGAATCTCAATTTTTCACCTGCTTTCCGAAACTCCCACAGTAAATTTTCTACATCATGTACTCATTTTCCCGTTTTAAAATCTTTTATCTAGAATCTCACATTCTAGCTTTTCTTTTTATGTAAGCGAGCATATGTATAAACCATTATGCCTTTAGTATTATCTACTTTCCTTTTATTTAAATTATTTAATGATTTATGTGATATAAAAATAATGAAACATTTTTTTTCTTTTTTGTTCATGTTTTATTTGTTTATTTATTATTTTATTATGTATTATAGTAATTATTAGTCAATTTTTTTGTTTTTTTTGTTCATATTTTATTTGTTTATTTATTATTTTATTATGAATTATAATAATTATTAGACATTTTTTTTGTTTTTTTGTTCATGTTTTATTTGTTTATTTATTATTTTATTATGAATTATATAATTATTAGACATTTTTTTTTTGTTTATTTTGTTCATGTTTTATTTGTTTATTTATTATTTTATTATGAATTATAATAATTATTAGACAATTTTTTTTTTTTTTTTTTGTTCATGTTTTATTTGTTTATTTATTATTTTATTATGAATTATAATAATTATTAGACATTTTTTTTTTTTTTTTTTGTTCATGTTTTATTTGTTTATTTATTATTTTATTATGAATTATAATAATTATTAGATTTTTTTTTTTTTTTTGTTCATGTTTTATTTGTTTATTTATTATTTTATTATGTATTATAATAATTATTAGACATTTTTTTTTTTTTTTTGTTCATGTTTTATTTGTTTATTTATTATTTTATTATGAATTATAATAATTATTAGACATTTTTTTTTTTTTTTTGTTCATGTTTTATTTGTTTATTTATTATTTTATTATGAATTATAATAATTATTAGACATTTTTTTTTTTTTTGTTCATGTTTTATTTGTTTATTTATTATTTTATTATGAATTATAATAATTATTAGAATTTTTTTTTTTTTTTTGTTCATGTTTTATTTGTTTATTTATTATTTTATTATGTATTATAATAATTATTAGACAATTTTTTTTTTTTTTTGTTCATGTTTTATTTGTTTATTTATTATTTTATTATGAATTATAATAGTTATTAGTCAATTTTTTTTGTTTTTTTGTTCATGTTTTATTTGTTTATTAATTATTTTATTATGAATTATAATAATTATTAGTCAATTTTTTTTTGTTTTTTTGTTCATGTTTTATTAGTTTATTAATTTTTTATTGTTTATTACAATAATTATTAGACAAGTTTTTTTTACATCTCCGCTGATGGGATTGTATTGTACAATACGATCATGCAAGATCAAACAGAATGCACTAGTACTAGTGGGTAACATTTGTTTCGATTCAAATTCTAATCGTACATCTACAGGCGCATTTTTCAGAGATTCATTTTGTTGTGAACAATCAATGGAAATGAGTTAATAAATTCGGATTTTGTTAGTACTGGTTGTGGATCATGTCCATAGTAACTTTTTTGAAAATTGACAAACATATCATAGAGAATAGAGTACTGTTTGTTAATTCTTTTTTGGTTCTTTCCCATTTACTTTGTATTGTATGAACAGAGTATCAAAAAAGTATCAAAATAGTATCGATACAGTATCGAAAAGTATCAATAAAGTATCAAACAGTATCGATAAAATATCAAACAGTATGGATACAGTATCGATAAAGTATCAAACAGTATCGATAAAGTATGAAACAGTATCGATAAAGTATGAAAAAGTATCGATAAAGTATGAAAAAGTATCGATAAAGTATCAAACAGTATCGATAAAGTATCAAACAGTATCGATAAAGTATCAAACAGTATCGATAAAGTATCAAACAGTATCGATAAAGTATCAAACAGTATCGATAAAGTATCAAACAGTATCGATAAAGTATCGAAACAGTATCAATATCAAACAGTATCGATAAAGTATCAAAAGTAGTATCAAAAGTATCGATAAAGTATCAAACAGAAAAAGTATCAATAAAGTATCAAACAGTATCGATAAAGTATCAAAAGTATCAAACAGTATCGATAAAGTATCAAACAGTATCGATAAAGTATCGAAAAGTATCAGTATCGATAAAGTATCGAAAAGTATCAAACAGTATCGATAAAGTATCAAACAGTATCGAAAAAGTATCAAAAGTATCAGTATCGATAAAGTATCAAACAGTATCGATAAAGTATCAATAAAGTATCAAACAGTATCGATAAAGTATCAAGTATCAAACAGTATCATAAGTATCAAACAGTATCGATAAAGTATCAAAAGTATCAGTATCGATAAAGTATCATCGATAAAGTATCAAACAGTATCGATAAAGTATCGAAACAGTATCAATAAAGTATCAAAGTATCAATATCAAAAAGTATCAAAATAGTATCGATAAAGTATCAATAAAGTAAAAGTATCAATAAAGTATCAAAAAGTATCAAACAGTATCGAAAAGTATCAAACAGTATCGTATAAAGTATCAAACAGTATCGATAAAGTATGAAACAGTATCGATAAAGTATCAAACAGTATCGATAAAGTATGAAACAGTATCAATAAAGTATCAAACAGTATCGATACAGTATCGAAAAGTATCAATAAAGTATCAAAATAGTATCGATAAAGTATCAAAAAGTATCGATAAAGTATCAAACAGTATCGATAAAGTATCAAACAGTATCGATAAAGTATCAAACAGTATCGATAAAGTATCAAACAGTATCGATAAAGTATGAAACAGTATCAATAAAGTATCAAACAGTATCGATACAGTATCGAAAAGTATCAATAAAGTATCAAAATAGTATCGATACAGTATCGAAAAGTATCAATAAAGTATCAAACAGTATCGATAAAGTATCGAAAAGTATCAATAAAGTATCAAACAGTATCGATAAAGTATCAAACAGTATCGATAAAGTATCAAACAGTATCGATAAAGTATGAAACAGTATCAATAAAGTATCAAACAGTATCGATACAGTATCGAAAAGTATCAATAAAGTATCAAAATAGTATCGATACAGTATCGAAAAGTATCAATAAAGTATCAAACAGTATCGATAAAGTATCAAAAGTATCAATAAAGTATCAAACAGTATCGATAAAGTATCAAACAGTATCGATAAAGTATGAAACAGTATCGATAAAGTATCAAACAGTATATCAGTATCGTATCGATAAAGTATCGATAAAGTATCAAACAGTATCGATAAAGTATCAAACAGTATCGTATCGATAAAGTATCAAAAGTATCAGTATCGTATCGAAACAGTATCAAAAAGTATCAAACAGTATCGTATAAAAGTATCAAACAGTATATAAAGTATCAGTATCGATAAAGTATCAGTATCGTATAAAGTATCAAACAGTATATAAAGTATCAAAAAGTATCAAACAGTATCGATAAAGTATCGAAAAGTATCAGTATCGATAAAGTATCAAAAGTATCAGTATCGTATCAAAAAGTATCAAACAGTATCGTATAAAGTATGTATTATCGTATCGATAAAGTATCAAAAGTATCAGTATCGATAAAGTATCAAAAGTATCAAACAGTATCGATAAAGTATCAAACAGGTAAATAAAGTATCAAACAGTATCGATAAAGTATCAAACAGTATCGATAAAGTATCAAACAGTATCGATAAAGTATGTATCGATAAAGTATCAAACAGTATCGATAAAGTACCAACCAAGTTCACCTTTCACATATCAAGATATGGGATGAAGATTGTTGCTACTTTTGATGCTACTTTTCAAATCTTCTTCCCACAGAAGATTTTATCAGCAATGTTGCAAGACGAAGAATTTTTCTATAAATTGTGTAATGCTGCAAACAAAATTGACTTTGTTTGCAGTCTATCAGGGAGGAAATTCTTTCAAGTTTGACACAAGTGCTTGAAAGAAAATTAAATTGTAAACTAATATAATTTTATTGTAAATACATTTATTTATAAAACATACAATAAATATAACTAAATAATAATTATTTTTAAATATAATACAATTTTTTCTTATTTACTATTACCTACACTATCCTTATCCATAATTTCATTCTTAGTTAAATTAATTAATTTCATTTTTGTTTATCCAACTATTATGTTCATTACTAAAACCTAACCACTTGACATATACACGATTTCCACTTTTCTTTAAAACTTTTTCTACAAGATAAATTTCTGGATACATAGTTTTTTGCATTTCTGTTTCATAAAAGCCGCCTGACACGGGATTGTCATAATAATCTTTAATGTTATATGTTGTTGGATTTGTTTTTAAAACTCGTGTAATTGTAAAAATTTCAGTAGACCAGTTTGGTGTATATCCTTTTTCAAAAACTTGTTTTATTTTACTTATTCGTACTTTATCGCCGACCTTAAACTTTGGTTTTTTAATCGGTAATTTTTTGTGAGGAAAATGCTTTTTCACAGTTATTTCATTTAATTTCGTAACATTTTTAGGTTCTATACCTATTGTTCTGTGTTTTCTTGAATTGTAAGCTTTTACTAACTCTGGTAGGATATCAATCCATTTATAGTTTCCTTGTTTGCTAAATTGTATCCACATTGCATTTTTCAATGTTCTATTAAAACGTTCAACTATACTTGCATGAACATTGCTAAATGAAGAGTAAAGATTTATTTTATACTTTTTCATGAGATTCTGAAAATTTTTATTGTAAAATTCTTTTCCTTGATCAGTTTGTAAATTAGCGGGTACACGATCATGTTTCAATACAATCTTCATAGCTTGAGTAACATCATTTCCACTTTTTGTCTTTACTGGTATTGCCCATGCAAACTTTGAAAATATATCTATAACTGTGAGTAAATAGGAGAATCCTTTATTCTCCTTGGAATATGGGATCATTTCTACAAGATCGGCTTGCCAAGTTTCATCTAATCCGCGTATATCATAATTCCTTCTCTGGTATCTGCGACGTGCTGGCTTGTGTAATTCTGCTGCTATTATTTGTCTCTCCATTTGTAATTTCAAGTACATCAACTTGCAAACTTTTATTCAATTCTTTAGTCATATAATCAATAGCGTTGAAATGTCCTTGTGCTGTATCGTAAAGATATTTTAATTTTGCGTCCACTTCCAAACGATATTTTTCAGCTTTCTCCTCAGTTTCTCGTGCAATTTTAGCAATTTCAACAATTTTCTTAGATAAATAATCTACTTCATGCTGTAGAATTATGTTTAGTGAATGCAAACTAATGGCATCATTAGGATGATTTGGTTTTCCCACATTACTGAGACGTTTATTTTCTATATCAAAATTGCCTTCAGGAGTGAAATTAAAACCAATACCTGGAGGACCGCGTTTCACTTGCGAGCCCGCAAGTTTTCTACCAAACACGTCGAGACTCATGGTAGAACTGATTGGAAAATTGTGAACATCAGTATATATGTCCAGCTTCGCGTAATTCCTCAACAATTGAATGGATCTCGTTATCATGATTATTATTTCCAGCAGATCGTTCAGCAATCAATAACTGAAGTCTGTCCACAAGCTCGTTTGGATCATTCCAATAAATTAAATCAATAGAAGAATCTTTCTTTGCTATTTTATATTTAGGCAATATACAACCTCCACCGATTGATTTGTTTTTACGTGTAGTGCGGAATAAAGGTGCTATGATATTTGTAAATTTATTACTTCTTGAAGAACGTAAACTTCCATTTTTACTATGTCTTTTGCGATGAGCACTCGTCGCTTCTAAGATGTTGCGATAATCTTTCTGATCTGTCGAACTGATTAGATTTTCATCAGGGTGCCTTTTGAAGAGCAATTCCATTAGTCCGTCAGTTATGGGATAACTTTGATTTTTCACTATTACTGATTTATTGTTAAATTGAATTTCAGAATCGCCGAACATATGCACACCATTGACTTTTCTTACACCATATATATTATCAATTGTACTGCGACTATCATTTAGTAAAGAAAGAAAATTAGCAGCCGTTTCATTGCTGGTCCGTTCAGATTTGAATGTAGAATTTCTCACTGTTCCATCTAATGACATAAATTCATCATCATAAAATTCATCATCATCATCACCATCATAATCAACATTATCATTAGAAACTGAATTATTATTATTAAATTTTGATGATTTATCAGAAATCAGTTTTTTTCTCGATTTTGATAGTTTTTTATGTGTATTGTTGATATGGTTTTCGATTGACGAATCGGCTGAAATGTCGTTGATGATGTTGTTGATGTTGTTGTTAGCGTTCAAATTAACAAGTTTCTCAAGAGGTGTAATGACTGGTTTCAATGTATCACCAACAAGTTTTTCATAATCATCCTTTTCACGTCTCAATAGAGAATATTTTTTTTTAATAGCCTCACGTGCTCGCACAAGCTCACTGAGAATATTCTTTTCATCCATAAAGTCGGACATGATGACGAGGTGGTGTCTGTAATTCAACTGTAAAGTAAAAGATTCACAACTGCTTTTTTATGGCAAAACAATCAAAACCTTTTCTATATCTTCCTTCATTCATGCCTCTATCTTTGTCAATAACAACGAAACCATACTTATCATTTTTCCAACATTCCGAACAAAGATTACGGAATTCGTTGAAAGATAAATCGGTATTCACATGATCTTCATAAATATGTTTAAGATTAACATCATCTTGTCGATAAATAACCATCATATTAATATTATCCCTAATGAGATGTTTTGGAATGTGAGCATATGATTGACAAAGATAAAAACTGTCTACACTTTTATGTCTTCCCATGCAGAAAAATGCTCTAACATTATCTTGCTTTTCACATGCCACATCATCAAAAATCATAATGGAGTTTGGTAGAGCTTCATCTGGAGAGACGACAGACTCATGTTCGCTAAATGGCAAATATGATACACCTTGAATTGGTTCTAATACTTTTTTGAGAAATTGATACTTGGGTTGATTCAAAGATTTCGAGTACACATAAACATTTTCGAATCTAAGTCCATTGGGATGTGTAATAAGAGCTAATAAACTATTTGTCTTCCCACAGTTTGATGGTCCGCAGAATACTGCTCGAATACTGTCTGGAAGTAATTCTCCATGTCGCTTTTTTCTCTTCACTTTTCCAAAATCAAAATTTCCAATGGGTAGTTTAACGTTTTGTTCAGTGAACTCCATGTTTACGTGACAAAGACAAAAGTCGCATTGAGCTAAAATAAATAAAAACGCATGTTTTATAATTTCCATCATCAGTTGTAAATTATCACTCGATCAGAGATGATTGTTCACAAATCGAAAAAGCAACCGAAAGGTTATGGTTTTCTTGATAAAATAATCGACAATTTACCAATTGAAATGCATCTACCTAAGTATCAATATTGTGGTCCTGGGACTAAATTACAGAAGCGATTGAAAAGAGGTGATCCTGGAATTAATCCACTTGATCAAGCTTGTAAACAGCATGATATAGATTATTCAAATAAAAATGTCGATCGCAAAGAAGCAGATAAGAAACTTGCTGATGCAGCTTCACAACGGATAAGAGCAAATGATGCTAGTATTGGAGAAAAAGCATCTGCTTTTATTGTTGCAAATGCAATGAAATTAAAAACAAAAACAGGAATGGGACTAAAATTTAACAAGTTAGTGACTGCCGCTAAGAAGACATTGAAACCAAGTTCATGTTCACGTAAAGTTATACAATCTGCTTTAAAAGGTGCTCGTCAGGCAGTTAAAAATGCTGGTGGCAAGAGAAAAGTAGTTTTTCCACGTGTTTTACCTCTTCCACCAAAAACTGGAGGATTTCTTCCTTTTCTGATACCAATGTTAGCTGGTCTAAGTGCGACTGGAGCTTTAGCAGGAGGAGCCGCTGGAATAGCTAAGGCTGTAAATGAATCAAAAGCTGCTCAAAAGAATTATGAAGAAAGTAGGAGGCATAATAAGACTATGGAAGCTATAGCTCTTGGCAAAGGTCTCTATCTTAAACCATACAAAAATGGAATGGGATTATTTATAAAACCTCCTCCCATTGGATATGGTTTGAAAGGAAAAAAAAAACTTCGATTTAACTTTACCAAATCGTGCATTGACTGACTATGATCTCATAAAATATGCAAGAAAATTGAAAATACCAAATTTTCGAGGTGTTTTTATGAGAAATAATTTACCCTCTGATGGTCCATGGCGTAATGAAACTGCGATAATTAATTTGGATGATTTTCAAAATAATGGTACACATTGGGTGTGTTATCGAAAAAATGGTCAAGATGTCACATATTTTGATAGTTTTGGTGATCTGAATCCACCCGTAGATCTCATGTTATACTTTAATGTGAAAGAAGTGAAATACAATTATAAAAGATATCAAAATTTCAACACATTCGTCTGTGGACATTTATGTCTCAAATTCTTAAGCGAGCAACTATAAAAGAGAAGAAAATAAACGAAAGGTTTCATTCCCTTTCCATCAGTCATGGAAGATAGTTTTACTCTCAGTCTGACAGGAGCAAAATCAATTTTAGAAGCACAATACTTTCCTTCGATTGAACTTTCTCCTCATAAAAATTATGTTTTGGGATTAGTTGAACTTTTAACATTTAACTCAATTCCCAATGTTGATCATACAAATAATAAACTTCATATAATTGGAAATACGACAATAACTATTCCTACAGGTAGTTATGAAATTGATGCTTTAAACAATTTTTTTCAAGCCGCTTTGAAACCGAAAGGAATAGAATTTTCTTTGAAAGCTAACAACAATACTTTGAGAAGTGAAATAAAGTGTAGTAAGCCTGTAGATTTTACACCTCCTAACTCTATTGGTCGTCTCCTTGGCTTTACAACTTGCATTCTCAAAGAAAAAATTCAACATAGCTCTGATGTGCCTGTAAAAATATTAAAAATAAATGCACTAAGAGTAGAATGCAACATCACTTCAGGCGCATACATCAACAATAAAAAAGTTCATACAATCCACGAATTCTTCCCCAGAGTACCTCCAGGTTATAAAATTGTAGAGGTTCCATCACACGTTATATATCTACCACTCAACGTCAAGTGCATAGATCATCTTCAAATTCGAATTGTTGATCAGGATGGAGATTTAGTGAATTTTCGAGGAGAAGAAATTACTATTAGACTTCACATCAAATCAGTATAATGGGGATTGTTTATAATTCGAAAGTGCATATAAACCAACCAACATGTCGATTAGACAACAGTCGAGTAAAGAAACTCAAACCGTTAACACGACAGAGCATTCAGTTCCTCAAAAGTCTAGGCCTAAAAGTTCGTGGAAAAACTTCAACTGTATAATTCTCTGTTGCTTCCAGAAA
>JACCIA010000272.1:0-13721 GCA_018906985.1 Apocrypta bakeri
GGCAGGCCGAACTCATGGTTAGAAATCAATAAAACAAGGTACGAGCAATACAGGTTCTGATAAGCATCTTAAACTGTTAAACCTAGGATCGTTACATCAAACTATTTTAACTGCATACAGCATTGGAACAGTACACAACTGGGTCACGAATAATTTCCTGGGTGGTAATTGACGGTGAATACCAGATAAAACACTTAAACCAGAAAATGAGCAATACAGTATCTGATACGCATGGAAAACCGTTAAAACGTAGTATTGTTACATCTGACCATTTTTACTGCAGACATGACTAGTACAGTCCAGAAATGGTTAGAAGCAGTCTAACTGTTCATATTGCAAGGCGAACTCATGGTTAGAAATCAATAAAACAAGGTACGAGCAATACAGGTTCTGATAATCATCTTAAACTGTTAAACCTAGTATAGTTACATCTAACCATTTTAACTGCATACAGCATTGGAACAGTACACAACTTGTTCAGGAACAATTTTCTTGGTGGTAATGGACGGTGAAATACCAGATAAAAAATTTAAACTAGAAAATGAGCAATACAGGATCTGATACTCATGTGAAACCGTTAAACGTAGTATTGTTACATCTGACCATTTTAACTGCATACATGACTGGTACAGTCCAGAACTGGTATAGAGCATTCAATGTGTTCATATTGCTAGGCGAACTCATAGTTAGAAATCAATAAAACAAAGTACGAGCAATACAGGTTCTGATAATCATCTTAAACTGTTAAACCTAGTATCGTTACATCTAACCATTTTAACTGCATACAGCATTGGAACAGTACACAACTTGTTCAGGAACAATTTTCTTGGTGGTAATGGACGGTGAAATACCAGATAAAAAATTTAAACTAGAAAATGAGCAATACAGGATCTGATACGCATGTGAAACCGTTAAACGTAGTATTGTTACATCTGACCATTTTAACTGCAGACATGACTGGTACAGTCCAGAACTGGTTAGAAGCAGTCTAACTGTTCATATTGCAAGGCGAACTCATGGTTAGAAATCAATAAATCAAGGCACGAGCAATACAGGTTCTGATAAGCATCTTAAACTGTTAAATCTAGTATCGTTACATCTAACCACTTTAACTGCATACAGCATTGGAACTGTACACAACTGGTTCAGGAACAATTTCCTTGGTGGTAATGGACGGTGAAATACTAGACAAAACAATTCAACTAGAAAATGAGCAATACAGTATCATATACGCATGTGAAACCGTTAAACGTAGTATTGTTACATCTGACCATTTTAACTGCAGACATGACTGGTACAGTCCAGAATTGGTTAGAAGCAGTCTAACTGTTCAAATTCAAGGCGAACTCAAGGTTAGAAATCAATAAAACAAAGTACGAGCAATACAGGTTCTGATAAGCATCTTAAACTGTTAAAACTAGTATCGTTACATCTAAACACTTTAACTGCATACATCATTGGAACAGTACACAACTGGTTCACGAATAATTTCCTTGGTGGTAATTGACGGTGAAATACCAGATAAAACACTTAAACCAGAAAATGAGCAATACAGTATCTGATACGCATGTGAAACAGTTAAACGTAGTATTGTTACATCTGACCATTTTTACTGCAGACATGACTGGTACAGTCCAGAACTGGTTAGAAGTAGTCTAACTGTTCATATTGCAAGGCCAACTCATGGTTAGAAATCAATAAAACAAGGCACCAGCAATACAGGATCTGATAAGCATCTTAAATTGTTAAATCTAGTATCGTTACATCTAACCACTTTAACTGCATACAGCATTGGAACTGTACACAACTGGTTCAGGAACCATTTCTCTCATGGTTAGAAATCAATAAAACAAAGTACGAGCAATACGGGTTCTGTTAAGCATCTTAAACTGTTAAACCTAGTATCGTTATATCTAACCACTTTAACTGCATACAGCATTGGAACTGTACACAACTGGTTCAGGAACAATTTCCTTGGTGGTAATGGACGGTGAAATACTAGATAAAACACTTCAACTAGAAAACGGGCATTACAGTATCTGATACGCATATGAATCCGTTAAACGTAGTATTGTTACATCTGACCATTTTAACTGCAGACATGACTGGTACAGTCCAGAATTGGTTAGAAGCAGTCTAACTGTTCATATTGCAAGGCGAACTCATGGTTAGAAATCAATAAAACTAGGTACGAGCAATACAGGTTCTGATAAGCATCTTAAACTGTTAAACCTAGTATCGTTACATCTAACCACTTTAACTGCATACATCATTGGAACAGTACACAACTGGTTCAGGAACAATTTCCTTGGTGGTAATGGACGGTGAAATACCAGATAAAACACTTAAACAGAAAATGAGCAATACAGTATCTGATACGCATGTGAAACCGTTAAACGTAGTATTCTTACATCTGACCATTTTTACTGCAGACATGACTGGTACAGTCCAGAACTGGTTAGAAGTAGTCTAACTGTTCATATTGCAAGGCGAACTCATGGTTAGAAATCAATAAAAAAAGGTACGAGCAATACAGGTTCTGATAAGCATCTTAAACTGTTAAACCTAGTATCGTTACATCTAACCATTTTAACTGCATACAGCAATGGATCAGTACACAACTGGTTCAGGAACAATTTCCTTGGTGGTAATTGAAGGTTAAATACTAAATAAAACACTTCTACTAGAAAATGAGCACTACAGTATCTGATACGCATGTGAAACCGTTAAACGTAGTATTGTTACATCTGACCATTTTAACTGCATACATGATTGGTACAGTTCAGAACTGGATAGAAGCAGTCTAACTGATCATATTGCAAGGCGAACTCATGGTTAGAAATCAATAAAAAAAGGTACGAGCAATACAGGTTCTGATAAGCATCTTAATCTGTTAAACCTAGTATCGTTACATCTAACCATTTTAACTGCATACAGCTTTGGAACAGTACACAACTGGTTCACGAACAATTTCCTTGGTGGTAATGGACGGTGAAATACCAGATAAAACACTTAAACAGAAAATGAGCAATACAGTATCTGATACGCATGTGAAACCGTTAAACGTAGTATTGTTACATCTGACCATTTTTACTGCAGACATGACTGGTACAGTCCAGAACTGGTTAGAAGTAGTCTAACTGTTCATATTGCAAGGCGAACTCATGGTTAGAAATCAATAAAAAAAGGTACGAGCAATACAGGTTCTGATAAGCATCTTAAACTGTTAAACCTAGTATCGTTACATCTATCCATTTGAACAGCATACAGCATTGGAACAGTACACAACTGGTTAAGGAACAATTTCCTTGGAGGTAATGGACGGTGAAATACTAGATAAAACACTTCAACTAGAAAATGAGCAATACAGTATCTGATACGCATTTGAAACCGTTGAACAAAGTATTGTTACATCTGACCATTTTAACTGCATACATGACTGGGACAGTCCAGAACTGGTTTAGAGCATTCAAATTGTTCATATTTTAAGGCGAACTCATGGTTAGAAATCAATAAAACAAAGTACGAGCAATACATGTTCTGATAAGCATCTTAAACTGTTAAACCTAGTATCGTTACATCTATCCATTTTAACTGCATACAGCAATGGATCAGTACACAACTGGTTCAGGAACAATTTCCTTGGTGGTAATTGAAGGTGAAATACTAAATAAAACACTTCTACTAGAAAATGAGCACTACAGTATCTGATACGCATGTGAAACCGTTAAACGTAGTATTGTTACATCTGACCATTTTAACTGCATACATGATTGGTACAGTTCAGAACTGGTTAGAAGCAGTCTAACTGTTCATATTGCAAGGCGAACTCATGGTTAGAAATCAATAAAAAAAGGTACGAGCAATACAGGTTCTGATAAGCATCTTAAACTGTTAAACCTAGTATCGTTACATCTAACCATTTTAACTGCATACAGCTTTGGAACAGTACACAACTGGTTCACGAACAATTTCCTTGGTGGTAATGTACGGTGAAATACTAGATAAAACACTTCAACTAGAAAATGAGCAATACAGAATCTGATACTCATGTAAAACCGTTAAACGTAGTATTGGTACATCTGACCATTTTAACTGCATACATGAATCGTACAGTCCAGAACTGGTTAGAAGCAGTCTAACTGTTCATATTCAAGGCGAACTCATGGTTAGAAATAAATAAAACAAAGTACGAGTAATACAGGTTCTGATGAGCATCTTAAACTGTTAAACCTAGTATCGTTACATTTAACCCTTTTAACTGCATACAGCTTTGTAACAGTACACAACTGGTTCACGAACAAATTCCTTGGTGGTAATGTACGGTGAAATACTAGATAAAACACTTCAACTAGAAAATGAGCAATACAGAATCTGATACTCATGTAAAACCGTTAAACGTAGTATTGTTACATCTAACCATTTTAACTGCATACATGACTGGTACAGTCCAGAACTGGTATAGAGCATTCAAATTGTTCATATTGCTAGGCGAACTCATGGTTAGAAATCAATAAAACAAAGTACCATCTGACCATTTTAACTGCAGACATGACTGGTACAGTCCAGAACTGGTTAGAAGCAGTCTAACTGTTCATATTGCAAGGTGAACTCATGGTTAGAAATCAATAAAACAAAGTACGAGCCATACAGGTTCTGATAAGCATCATAAAATGTTAAACCTAGTATCGTTACATCTAACCATTTTAACTGCATACAGCAATGGATCAGTACACATCTGGTTCAGGAACAATTTCGTTGGTGGTAATCGACGGTGAAATACTAGATAAAACACTTCAACTAAAAAATGAGCAATACAGTATCTGATACGCATGTGAAACCGTTGAACGTAGTATTGTTACATCTGACAATTTGAACGGCATACATGATTGGTACAGTTCAGAACTTGTTAGAAGCAGTCTAACTGTTCATATCGCAAGGCGAACTCATGGTTAGAAATCAATAAAACAAAGTACGAGTAATACAGGTTCTGATAAGCATCTTAAACTGTTAAACGTAGTAATCGTTACATCTAACACTTTTAACTGAATACAGCATTGTAACAGTACATAACTGGTTCAGGAACAATTTCCTTGGTGGTAATGGACGGTGAAATACTAGATAAAACACTTAAACTAGAAAATGAGCAATACAGTATCTGATACGCATGTGAAACCGTTAAACGTAGTATTGTTACATCTGACCATTTTTACTGCAGACATGACTGGTACAGTCCAGAACTGGTTAGAAGTAGTCTAACTGTTCATATTGCAAGGCGAACTCATGGTTAGAAATCAATAAAACAAGGTACGAGCAATACAGGTTCTGATAAGCATCTTAAACTGTTAAACCTAGTATCGTTACATCAAACTATTTTAACTGCATACAGCATTGGAACAGTACACAACTGGTTCACGAATAATTTCCTTGGTGGTAATTGACGGTGAAATACCAGATAAAACACTTAAACCAGAAAATGAGCAATACAGTATCTGATACGCATGTGAAACCGTTAAACGTAGTATTGTTACATCTGACCATTTTTACTGCAGACATGACTAGTACAGTCCAGAAATGGTTAGAAGCAGTCTAACTGTTCATATTGCAAGGCGAACTCATGGTTAGAAATCAATAAAACAAGGTACGAGCAATACAGGTTCTGATAATCATCTTAAACTGTTAAACCTAGTATAGTTACATCTAACCATTTTAACTGCATACAGCATTGGAACAGTACACAACTTGTTCAGGAACAATTTCTTGGTGGTAATGGACGGTGAAATACCAGATAAAACAATTAAACTAGAAAATGAGCAATACAGATCTGATACTCATGTGAAACCGTTAAACGTAGTATTGTTACATCTGACCATTTTAACTGCATACATGACTGGTACAGTCCAGAACTGGTATAGAGCATTCAATGTGTTCATATTGCTAGGCGAACTCATGGTTAGAAATCAATAAAACAAAGTACCATCTGACCATTTTAACTGCAGACATGACTGGTACAGTCCAGAACTGGTTAGAAGCAGTCTAACTGTTCATATTGCAAGGTGAACTCATGGTTAGAAATCAATAAAACAAAGTACGAGCCATACAGGTTCTGATAAGCATCATAAAATGTTAAACCTAGTATCGTTACATCTAACCATTTTAACTGCATACAGCAATGGATCAGTACACATCTGGTTCAGGAACAATTTCGTTGGTGGTAATCGACGGTGAAATACTAGATAAAACACTTCAACTAAAAAATGAGCAATACAGTATCTGATACGCATGTGAAACCGTTGAACGTAGTATTGTTACATCTGACAATTTGAACGGCATACATGATTGGTACAGTTCAGAACTTGTTAGAAGCAGTCTAACTGTTCATATCGCAAGGCGAACTCATGGTTAGAAATCAATAAAACAAAGTACGAGTAATACAGGTTCTGATAAGCATCTTAAACTGTTAAACGTAGTAATCGTTACATCTAACACTTTTAACTGAATACAGCATTGGAACAGTACATAACTGGTTCCGGAACAATTTCCTTGGTGGTAATGTACGGTGAAATACTAGATAAAACACTTAAACTAGAAAATGAGCAATACAGAATCTGATACTCATGTAAAACCGTTAAACGTAGTATTGTTACATCTGACCATTTTAACTGCATACATGACTGGTACAGTCCAGAACTGGTATAGAGCATTCAAATTGTTCATATTGCTAGGCGAACTCATGGTTAGAAAGCAATAAAAAAAGGTACGAGCAATACAGGTTCTGATAAGCATCTTAAACTGTTAAACCTAGTATCGTTACATTTAACCGTTTTAACTGCATACAGCATTGGAACAGTACACAACTGGTTATGGAACAATTTCCTTGGAGGTAATGGACGGTGAAATATCAGATAAAACACTTAAACTAGAAAATGAGCAATACCGGATCTGATACGCATGTGAAACCGTTAAACGTAGTATTGTTACATCTGACCATTTTAACTGCATACATGACTGTTACAGTCCAGAACTGGTATAGAGCATTCAAATTGTTCATATTGCTAGGCGAACTGATGGTTAGAAATCAATAAAACAAAGTACGAGCAATACAGGTTCTGATAATCATCTTAAACTATTAAACCTAGTATCGTTACAGCTAACAATTTTAACTGCATACAGCATTGGAACAGTACACGACTGGTTCAGGAACAATTTCCTTGGTGGTAATTGAAGGTGAAATACTAGATAAAACACTTCTACTAGAAAATGAGCAATACAGTATCTGATACGCATGTGAATCCGTTAAACGTAGTATTGTTACATCTAACCACTTTAACTGCATACAGCATTGGAACAGTACACAATTGGTTCAGGAACAATTTCCTTGGCGGTAATGGACGGTGAAAATACCAGATAAAAAACTTAAACTAGAAATGAGCAATAAAGGATCTGATAAGGATGTGAAACCGTTAAACGTATTATTATTACATCTAACCATTTTAACTGCATACATGACTGGTACAGTCCAGAACTGGTTAGAATTAGTCGAACTGTTCATATTGGAAGGCGAACTCATGGTTAGTAATCAATAAAACAAGGTACGATCAATACAGGTTCTGATAAGCATCTTAAACTGTTAAACCTAGTATCGTTACATTTAACCCTTTAACTGCATACAGCATTGGAACAGTACACAACTGGTTCAGGAACAATTTCCTTGGTGGTAATTGAAGGTGAAATACTAGATAAAACACTTCTACTAGAAAATGAGCAATACAGTATCTGATACGCATGTGAATCCGTTAACGTAGTATTGTTACATCTGACCATTTTAACTGCATACATGAATCGTACAGTCCAGAACTGGTTAGAAGCAGTCTAAACTGTTCATATTCAAGGCGAACTCATGGTTAGAAATAAATAAAACAAAGTACGAGCATACAGGTTCTGATGAGCATCTTAAACTGTTAAACCTAGTATCGTTACATCTAACCATTTTAAACTGCATACAGCTTTGGAACAGTACACAACTGGTTCACGAACAATTTCCTTGGTGGTAATGTACGGTGAAATACTAGATAAAACACTTCAACTAGAAAATGAGCAATACAGAATCTGATACTCATGTAAAACCGTTAAACGTAGTATTGTTACATCTAACCATTTTAACTGCATACATGACTGGTACAGTCCAGAACTGGTATAGAGCATTCAAATTGTTCATATTGCTAGGCGAACTCATGGTTAGAAATCAATAAAACAAAGTACCATCTGACCATTTTGACTGCAGACATGACTGGTACAGTCCAGAACTGTTAGAAGCAGTCTAACTGTTCATATTGCAAGGGTGAACTCATGGTTAGAAATCAATAAAACAAAGTACGAGCCATACAGGTTCTGATAAGCATCATAAACTGTTAAACCTAGTATCGTTACATCTAACCATTTTAACTGCATACAGCAATGGATCAGTACACAACTGGTGCAGGAACAATTTCCTTGGTGGTAATTGACGGTGAAATACCAGATAAAACACTTCAACTAGAAAATGAGCAATAAAGGATCTGATAAGGATGTGAAACCGTTTAAACGTATTATTATTACATCTAACCATTTTAACTGCATACATGACTGGTACAGTCCAGAACTGGTTAGAATTAGTCGAACTGTTCATATTGCAAGGCGAACTCATGGTTAGTAATCAATAAAACAAGGTACGAGCAATACAGGTTCTGATAAGCATCTTAAACTGTTAAACCTAGTATCGTTACATTTAACCCTTTTAACTGCATACAGCATTGGAACAGTACACTACTGGTTCAGGAACAATTTCCTTGGTGGTAATTGAAGGTGAAATACTAGATAAAACACTTCTACTAGAAAATGAGCAATACAGTATCTGATACGCATGTGAATCCGTTAAACGTAGTATTGTTACATCTGACCATTTTAACTGCATACATGAATCGTACAGTCCAGAACTGGTTAGAAGCAGTCTAACTGTTCATATTCAAGGCGAACTCATGGTTAGAAATAAATAAAACAAAGTACGAGCAATACAGGTTCTGATGAGCATCTTAAACTGTTAAACCTAGTATCGTTACATCTAACCATTTTAACTGCATACAGCTTTGGAACAGTACACAACTGGTTCACGAACAATTTCCTTGGTGGTAATGTACGGTGAAATACTAGATAAAACACTTCAACTAGAAAATGAGCAATACAGAATCTGATACTCATGTAAAACCGTTAAACGTAGTATTGTTACATCTAACCATTTTAAATGCATACATGACTGGTACAGTCCAGAACTGGTATAGAGCATTCAAATTGTTCATATTGCTAGGCGAACTCATGGTTAGAAATCAATAAAACAAAGTACCATCTGACCATTTTGACTGCAGACATGACTGGTACAGTCCAGAACTGGTTAGAAGCAGTCTAACTGTTCATATTGCAAGGTGAACTCATGGTTAGAAATCAATAAAACAAAGTACGAGCCATACAGGTTCTGATAAGCATCATAAACTGTTAAACCTAGTATCGTTACATCTAACCATTTTAACTGCATACAGCAATGGATCAGTACACACTGGTGCAGGAACAATTTCCTTGGTGGTAATTGACGGTGAAATACCAGATAAAACACTTCAACTAGAAAAATGAGCAATAAAGGATCTGATAAGGATGTGAAACCGTTAACGTATTATTATTACATCTAACCATTTTAACTGCATACATGACTGGTACAGTCCAGAACTGGTTAGAATTAGTCGAACTGTTCATATTGCAAGGCGAACTCATGGTTTAGGAATCAATAAAACAAAGGTACGAGCAATACAGGTTCTGATAAGCATCTTAAACTGTTAAACCTAGTATCGTTACATTTAACCCTTTTAACTGCATACAGCATTGGAACAGTACACAACTGGTTCAGGAACAATTCCTTGGTGGTAATTGTACGGGTGAAATACTAGATAAAAACACTTCTAACTAGAAAATGAGCAATACAGTATCTGATACGCATGTGAATCCGTTAAACGTAGTATTGTTACATCTGACCATTTAACTGCATACATGAATCGTACAGTTCCAGAACTGGTAGAAGCAGTCTAACTGTTCATATTCAAGGCGAACTCATGGTTAGAAATAATAAAACAAAGTACGAGCAATACAGGTTCTGATGAGCATCTTAAACTGTTAAACCTAGTATCGTTACATCTAACCATTTTAACTGCATACAGCTTTGGAACAGTACACAACTGGTTCACGAACAATTTCCTTGGTGGTAATGTACGGTGAAATACTAGATATAAACACTTCAACTAGAAAATGAGCATACAGAATCTGATACTCATGTAAAACCGTTAAACTAGTATTGTTACATCTAACCATTTTAAACTGCATACATGACTGGTAACAGTCCCAGAAACTGGTATAGAGCATTCAAATTGTTCATATTGCTAGGCGAACTCATGGTTAGAAATCAATAAAACAAAGTACCATCTGACCATTTTGACTGCAGACATGACTGGTACAGTCCAGAACTGGTTAGAAGCAGTCTAACTGTTCATATTGCAAGGTGAACTCATGGTTAGAAATCAATAAAACAAAGTACGAGCCATACAGGTTCTGATAAGCATCATAAACTGTTAAACCTAGTATCGTTACATCTAACCATTTTAACTGCATACAGCAATGGATCAGTACACAACTGGTTCAGGAACAATTTCCTTGGTGGTAATTGACGGTGAAATACCAGATAAAACACTTCAACTAGAAAATGAGCAATACAGTATCTGATACGCATGTGAAACCGTTAAACGTAGTATTGTTACATCTGACCATTTTAACTGCAGACATGACTGGTACAGTCCAGAACTGGTATAGAGCATTCTAATTGTTCATATTGCAAGGCGAACTCATGGTTAGAAATCAATAAAACAAAGTACGAGTAATACAGGTTCTGATAAGCATCTAAACTGTTAAACGTAGTATCGTTACATCTAACCATTTTAACTGCATACAGCATTGGAACAGTACACAACTGGTTCAGGAACAATTTCCTTGGTGGTATGACGGTGAAATACCAGATAAAAACTTAAACTAGAAAATGAGCAATAAGGATCTGATAAGGAATGTGAAACCGTTAAACGTAGTATTGTTACATCTAACCATTTGAACTGCATACATGACTGGTACAGTCCAGAACTGGTTAGATTCAGTCGAAATTGTTCATATTGCAAGGCGAACTCATGGTTAGAAATCAATAAAAACAAGGTACGAGCAATACAGGTTCTGATAAGCATCTTAAAACTGTTAAACCTAGTATCGTTACATCTAACCATTTTAACTGCATACAGCATTGGAACAGTACACAACTGGTTCACGAACAATTTCCTTGGTGGTAATGGACGGTGAAATACTAGATAAAACACTTCAACTAGAAAATGAGCAATACAGTATCTGATACGCATGTGAATCCGTTAAACGTAGTATTGTTACATCTGACCATTTTAACTGCATACATGAATCGTACAGTCCAGAACTGGTTAGAAGCAGTCTAACTGTTCATATTCAAGGCGAACTCATGGTTAGAAATAAATAAAACAAAGTACGAGCAATACAGGTTCTGATGAGCATCTTAAACTGTTAAACCTAGTATCGTTACATCTAACCATTTTAACTGCATACAGCTTTGGAACAGTACACAACTGGTTCACGAACAATTTCCTTGGTGGTAATGTACGGTGAAATACTAGATAAAACACTTCAACTAGAAAATGAGCAATACAGTATCTGATACGCATGTGAATCCGTTAAACGTAGTATTGTTACATCTGACCATTTTAACTGCATACATGAATCGTACAGTCCAGAACTGGTTAGAAGCAGTCTAACTGTTCATATTCAAGGCGAACTCATGGTTAGAAATCAATAAAAAAAGGTACGAGCAATACAGGTTCTGATGAAGCATCTTAAACTGTTAAACCTAGTATCGTTACATTTAACCCTTTTAACGCATACAGCATTGGAGCAATACAGGTTCTGATGAGGAACTTAAACTGTTAAACCTAGTATCGTTACATCTAACCATTTTAACTGCATACAGCTTTGGAACAGTACACAACTGGTTCACGAACAATTTCCTTGGTGGTAATGTACGGTGAAATACTAGATAAAACACTTCAACTAGAAAATGAGCAATACAGAATCTGATACTCATGTAAAACCGTTAAACGTAGTATTGTTACATCTAACCATTTTAACTGCATACATGACTGGTACAGTCCAGAACTGGTATAGAGCATTCAAATTGTTCATATTGCTAGGCGAACTCATGGTTAGAAATCAATAAAACAAAGTACCATCTGACCATTTTAACTGCAGACATGACTGGTACAGTCCAGAACTGGTTAGAAGCAGTCTAACTGTTCATATTGATAGGCGAACTCATGGTTAGAAATCAATAAAAAAAGGTACGAGCAATACAGGTTCTGATAAGCATCTTAAACTGTTAAACCTAGTATCGTTACATTTAACCCTTTTAACTGCATACAGCATTGGAACAGTACACAACTGGTTCACGAACAATTTCCTTGGTGGTAATTGAAGTTGAAATACTAGATAAAACACTTCTACTAGAAAATGAGCAATACAGTATCTGATACGCATGTGAATCCGTTAAACGTAGTATTGGTACATCTGACAATTTGAACGGCATACATGATTGGTACAGTCCAGAACTGGTATAGAGCATTCAAATTGTTCATATTGCTAGGCGAACTCATGGTTAGAAATCAATAAAACAAAGTACCATCTGACCATTTTAACTGCAGACATGACTGGTACAGTCCAGAACTGGTTAGAAGCAGTCTAACTGTTCATATTGCAAGGTGAACTCATGGTTAGAAATCAATAAAACAAAGTACGAGCCATACAGGTTCTGATAAGCATCATAAAATGTTAAACCTAGTATCGTTACATCTAACCATTTTAACTGCATACAGCAATGGATCAGTACACATCTGGTTCAGGAACAATTTCGTTGGTGGTAATCGACGGTTAAATACTAGATAAAACACTTCAACTAAAAAATGAGCAATACAGTATCTGATACGCATGTGAAACCGTTGAACGTAGTATTGTTACATCTGACAATTTGAACGGCATACATGATTGGTACAGTTCAGAACTTGTTAGAAGCAGTCTAACAGTTCATATCGCAAGGCGAACTCATGGTTAGAAATCAATAAAACAAAGTACGAGTAATACAGGTTCTGATAAGCATCTTAAACTGTTAAACGTAGTAATCGTTACATCTAACACTTTTAACTGAATACAGCATTGGAACAGTACATAACTGGTTCAGGAACAATTTTCTTGGTGGTAATGGATGGTGAAATACCAGATAAAAAACTTAAACTAGAAAATGAGCAATAAAGGATCTGATAAGGATGTGAAACCGTTAAACGTAGTATTGTTGCATCTGACCATTTTAACTGCATACATGACAGGTACAATCCAGAACTGGTTAAAAGCAGTCTAACTGTTCATATTGCAAGGCGAACTCATGGTTAGAAATCAATAAAACAAGGTACGAGCAATACAGGTTCTGATAAGCATCTTAAACTGTTAAACCTAGTATCGTTACATTTAACCCTTTTACCTGCATACAGCATTGGAACAGTACACAACTGGTTCAGGAACAAGGCGCAAAGACA
>JACCIA010000273.1:0-13498 GCA_018906985.1 Apocrypta bakeri
GAGTTTAAATGGTTAGATGTAACGAGACTAGGTTAACAGTTTAAGATGGCCCTTATCAGAACCTGTATTGGCTCGTACTTTGTTTTATGGATTTCCTTAACCATGAGTTCGGCCTTGCAATATAGTCAAGTTAGAATGTTCTAAACAGTTCTGGACTGTACATAGTCATGTATCCGTTCAAATTGTCAGATGTAACAATACTAGGTTTAATGGTTTCACATGCGTATCAGATCCTGTATTGCTTCTTTTCTAGTTTAAGTAGTTTATCTGGATAATTCACCGTCTATTACCACCAAGGAAATTGTTCCTGAACCAGTTGTGTACTGTTTCAATACTGTAGGGAGTTAAAATGGTTAGATGTAACGAATCTAGGTTTACCAGTTTAAGTTGCTTATCAGAACCTGTATTGCTCGTACTTTGTTTTATTGATTTCTAACCATGAGTTCGCCTTGCAATATGATCAATTTGAATGTTCTAAACCAGTTCTGAACTGTACTAGTCATGTATGCAGTTAAAATGGTCAGATGTAACAATACTACGTTTAACGGTTTCACATGATTATAAGATCCTGTATTGCTCATTTTCTAGTTTATGTATTTTATCTGGTATTTCTCCGTCTATTACCACCAAGGAAATGGTTCCTGAACCAGTTGTGTACTGTTCCAATGCTGTATGGAGTTAAAATGGTTAGATGTAACGATACTAGGTTTAACAGTTTAAGATGCTTATCAGAACCTGTATTGCTCGTACTTTATTTTATTGATTTCTAACCATGAGTTCGCCTTGCAATATAAACAATTTGAATGTTCTAAACCAGTTCTGGACTGTACCAGCCATGTATGCAGTTAAAATGATCATATGTAACAATACTAGCGTTTAATGGTATCACATGCGTATCACATCCTGTATTGCTCATTTTCTAGTTTAAGTATTTTATCTGGTATTTCACCGTCCATTACCACTAAGGAAATTGTTCCTGAACCAGTTGTGTACTGTTCCAATGCTGTATGCAGTTAAAATGGTTAGATGTAACGATACTAGGTTTAACAGTTTAAGATGCTTATCAGAACCTGTATTGCTCGTACTTTGTTTTATTGATTTCTAACCATGAGTTCGCCTTGCAATATGAATCAATTAGACTGCTTCTAACCAGTTCTGGACTGTACCAGTCATGTATGCAGTTAAAATGGTCAGATGTAACAATACTACGTTTAACGGTTTCACATGCGTATCAGATCCTGTATTGCTCATTTTCTAGTTTAAGTGTTTTATCTGATAATTCACCGTCCTATTACCACCAAGGAAATTGTTCCTGAACCAGTTGTGTACTGTTCCAATGCTGTATGCAGTTAAAATGGTTAGATGTAACGATACTAGGTTTAACAGTTTAAGATGCTTATCAGAACCTGTATTGCTCGTACTTTGTTTTATTGATTTCTAACCATGAGTTCGCCTTGCAATATGAACAGTTAGACTGCTTCTAACCAGTTCTGGACTGTACCAGTCATGTATGCAGTTAAAATGGTCAGATGTAACAATACTACGTTTAACGGTTTCACATGCTTATCAGATCCTGTATTGCTCATTTTCTAGTTTAAGTGTTTTATCTGATAATTCACCGTCCATTACCACCAAGGAAATTGTTCCTGAACCAGTTGTGTACTGTTCCAATGCTGTATGCAGTTAAAATGGTTAGATGTAACGATACTAGGTTTAACAGTTTAAGATGCTTATCAGAACCTGTATTGCTCGTACTTTGTTTTATTGATTTCTAACCATGAGTTCGCCTTGCAATATGATCAATTTGAATGTTCTAAACCAGTTCTGGACTGTACCTAATCATGTATGCCGTTCAAATGGTCAGATGTAACAATACTACGTTTAACGGTTTCACATGCGTATCAGATCCTGTATTGCTCATTTTCTAGTTTAAGTGTTTTATCTGGTATTTCACCGTCCATTACCACTAAGGAAATTGTTCCTGAACCAGTTGTGTACTGTTCCAATGCTGTATGCAGTTAAAATGGTTAGATGTAACGATACTAGGTTTAACAGTTTAAGATGCTTATCAGAACCTGTATTGCTCGTACTTTGTTTTATTGATTTCTAACCATGAGTTCGCCTTGCAATATGAACAGTTAGAATGCTTCTAAACCAGTTCTGGACTGTACCAGTCATGTATGCAGTTAAAATGGTCAGATGTAACAATACTACGTTTAACGGTTTCACATGCTTATCAGATCCTGTATTGCTCATTTTCTAGTTTAAGTGTTTTATCTGATAATTCACCGTCCATTACCACCAAGGAAATTGTTCCTGAACCAGTTGTGTACTGTTCCAATGCTGTATGCAGTTAAAATGGTTAGATGTAACGATACTAGGTTTACCAGTTTAAGATGCTTATCAGAACCTGTATTGCTCGTACTTTGTTTTATTGATTTCTAACCATGAGTTCGCCTTGCAATATGAACAAGTTAGAATGCTTCTAAACCAGTTCTGGACTGTACCAGTCATGTATGCAGTTAAAATGGTCAGATGTAACAATACTACGTTTAACGGTTTCACATGCTTATCAGATCCTGTATTGCTCATTTTCTAGTTTAAGTGTTTTATCTGGTATTTCACCGTCCATTACCACCAAGGAAATTGTTCCTGAACCAGTTGTGTACTGTTCCAATGCTGTATGCAGTTAAAATGGTTAGATGTAACGATACTAGGTTTAACAGTTTAAGATGCTTATCAGAACCTGTATTGCTCGTACTTTGTTTTATTGATTTCTAACCATGAGTTCGCCTTGCAATATGAACAATTTGAATGTTCTAAACCAGTTCTGGACTGTACCAGTCATGTATGCAGTTAAAATGGTCAGATGTAACAATACTACGTTTAACGGTTTCACATGCGTATCAGATCCTGTATTGCTCATTTTCTAGTTTAAGTGTTTTATCTGATAATTCACCGTCTATTACCACCAAGGAAATTGTTCCTGAACCAGTTGTGTACTGTTCCAATGCTGTATGCAGTTAAAATGGTTAGATGTAACGATACTAGGTTTACCAGTTTAAGATGCTTATCAGAACCTGTATTGCTCGTACTTTGTTTTATTGATTTCTAACCATGAGTTCGCCTTGCAATATGAACAAGTTAGAATGCTTCTAAACCAGTTCTGGACTGTACCAGTCATGTATGCAGTTAAAATGGTCAGATGTAACAATACTACGTTTAACGGTTTCACATGCGTATCAGATCCTGTATTGCTCATTTTCTAGTTTAAGTGTTTTATCTGGTAATTCACCGTCCATTACCACCAAGGAAATTGTTCCTGAACCAGTTGTGTACTGTTCCAATGCTGTATGCAGTTAAAATGGTTAGATGTAACGATACTAGGTTTAACAGTTTAAGATGCTTATCAGAACCTGTATTGCTCGTACTTTGTTTTATTGATTTCTAACCATGAGTTCGCCTTGCAATATGAACAGTTAGACTGCTTCTAACCAGTTCTGGACTGTACCAGTCATGTATGCAGTTAAAATGGTCAGATGTAACAATACTACGTTTAACGGTTTCACATGCTTATCAGATCCTGTATTGCTCATTTTCTAGTTTAAGTGTTTTATCTGGTATTTCACCGTCCATTACCACCAAGGAAATTGTTCCTGAACCAGTTGTGTACTGTTCCAATGCTGTATGCAGTTAAAATGGTTAGATGTAACGATACTAGGTTTAACAGTTTAAGATGCTTATCAGAACCTGTATTGCTCGTACTTTGTTTTATTGATTTCTAACCATGAGTTCGCCTTGCAATATGAACAGTTAGACTGCTTCTAACCAGTTCTGGACTGTACCAGTCATGTATGCAGTTAAAATGGTCAGATGTAACAATACTACGTTTAACGGTTTCACATGCTTATCAGATCCTGTATTGCTCATTTTCTAGTTTAAGTGTTTTATCTGATAATTCACCGTCCATTACCACCAAGGAAATTGTTCCTGAACCAGTTGTGTACTGTTCCAATGCTGTATGCAGTTAAAATGGTTAGATGTAACGATACTAGGTTTAACAGTTTAAGATGCTTATCAGAACCTGTATTGCTCGTACTTTGTTTTATTGATTTCTAACCATGAGTTCGCCTTGCAATATGAACAGTTAGACTGCTTCTAACCAGTTCTGGACTGTACCAGTCATGTATGCCGTTCAAATGGTCAGATGTAACAATACTACGTTTAACGGTTTCACATGCTTATCAGATCCTGTATTGCTCATTTTCTAGTTTAAGTGTTTTATCTGGTATTTCACCGTCCATTACCACCAAGGAAATTGTTCCTGAACCAGTTGTGTACTGTTCCAATGCTGTATGCAGTTAAAATGGTTAGATGTAACGATACTAGGTTTAACAGTTTAAGATGCTTATCAGAACCTGTATTGCTCGTACTTTGTTTTATTGATTTCTAACCATGAGTTCGCCTTGCAATATGAACAGTTAGACTGCTTCTAACCAGTTCTGGACTGTACCAATCATGTATGCAGTTAAAATGGTCAGATGTAACAATACTACGTTTAACGGTTTCACATGCTTATCAGATCCTGTATTGCTCATTTTCTAGTTTAAGTGTTTTATCTGGTATTTCACCGTCCATTACCACCAAGGAAATTGTTCCTGAACCAGTTGTGTACTGTTCCAATGCTGTATGCAGTTAAAATGGTTAGATGTAACGATACTAGGTTTAACAGTTTAAGATGCTTATCAGAACCTGTATTGCTCGTACTTTGTTTTATTGATTTCTAACCATGAGTTCGCCTTGCAATATGAACAGTTAGACTGCTTCTAACCAGTTCTGGACTGTACCAATCATGTATGCCGTTCAAATGGTCAGATGTAACAATACTACGTTTAACGGTTTCACATGCTTATCAGATCCTGTATTGCTCATTTTCTAGTTTAAGTGTTTTATCTGGTATTTCACCGTCCATTACCACCAAGGAAATTGTTCCTGACCAGTTGTGTACTGTTCCAATGCTGTATGCAGTTAAAATGGTTAGATGTAACGATACTAGGTTTAACAGTTTAAGATGCTTATCAGAACCTGTATTGCTCGTACTTTGTTTTATTGATTTCTAACCATGAGTTCGCCTTGCAATATGAACAGTTAGACTGCTTCTAACCAGTTCTGGACTGTACCAATCATGTATGCAGTTAAAATGGTCAGATGTAACAATACTACGTTTAACGGTTTCACATGCGTATCAGATCCTGTATTGCTCATTTTCTAGTTTAAGTGTTTTATCTGGTATTTCACCGTCCATTACCACCAAGGAAATTGTTCCTGAACCAGTTGTGTACTGTTCCAATGCTGTATGCAGTTAAAATGGTTAGATGTAACGATACTAGGTTTACCAGTTTAAGATGCTTATCAGAACCTGTATTGCTCGTACTTTGTTTTATTGATTTCTAACCATGAGTTCGCCTTGCAATATGAACAGTTAGACTGCTTCTAACCAGTTCTGGACTGTACCAAGTCATGTATGCCGTTCAAATGGTCAGATGTAACAATACTACGTTTAACGGTTTCACATGCGTATCAGATCCTGTATTGCTCATTTTCTAGTTTAAGTGTTTTATCTGATAATTCACCGTCCATTACCACCAAGGAAATTGTTCCTGAACCAGTTGTGTACTGTTCCAATGCTGTATGCAGTTAAAATGGTTAGATGTAACGATACTAGGTTTACCAGTTTAAGATGCTTATCAGAACCTGTATTGCTCGTACTTTGTTTTATTGATTTCTAACCATGAGTTCGCCTTGCAATATGAACAGTTAGACTGCTTCTAACCAGTTCTGGACTGTACCAATCATGTATGCAGTTAAAATGGTCAGATGTAACAATACTACGTTTAACGGTTTCACATGCGTATCAGATCCTGTATTGCTCATTTTCTAGTTTAAGTGTTTTATCTGATAATTCACCGTCCATTACCACCAAGGAAATTGTTCCTGAACCAGTTGTGTACTGTTCCAATGCTGTATGCAGTTAAAATGGTTAGATGTAACGATACTAGGTTTACCAGTTTAAGATGCTTATCAGAACCTGTATTGCTCGTACTTTGTTTTATTGATTTCTAACCATGAGTTCGCCTTGCAATATGAACAGTTAGACTGCTTCTAACCAGTTCTGGACTGTACCAGTCATGTATGCAGTTAAAATGGTCAGATGTAACAATACTACGTTTAACGGTTTCACATGCGTATCAGATCCTGTATTGCTCATTTTCTAGTTTAATTGTTTTATCTGGTATTTCACCGTCCATTACCACCAAGGAAATTGTTCCTGAACCAGTTGTGTACTGTTCCAATGCTGTATGCAGTTAAAATGGTTAGATGTAACGATACTAGGTTTACCAGTTTAAGATGCTTATCAGAACCTGTATTGCTCGTACTTTGTTTTATTGATTTCTAACCATGAGTTCGCCTTGCAATATGATCAATTTGAATGTTCTAAACCAGTTCTGGACTGTACTAGTCATGTATGCAGTTAAAATGGTCAGATGTAACAATACTACGTTTAATGGTTTCACATGCGTATCAGATCCTGTATTGCTTCTTTTCTAGTTTAAGTATTTTATCTGGTATTTCACCGTCCATTACCACTAAGGAAATTGTTCCTGAACCAGTTGTGTACTGTTCCAATGCTGTATGCAGTTAAAATGGTTAGATGTAACGATAGTAGGTTTACCAGTTTAAGATGCTTATCAGAACCTGTATTGCTCGTACTTTGTTTTATTGATTTCTAACCATGAGTTCGCCTTGCAATATGATCAATTTGAATGTTCTAAACCAGTTCTGGACTGTACTAGTCATGTATCCGTTCAAATTGTCAGATGTAACAATACTACGTTTAACGGTTTCACATGATTATCAGATCCTGCATTGCTCATTTTCTAGTTTAAGTGTTTTATCTGATAATTCACCGTCCATTACCACCAAGGAAATTGTTCCAGAACCAGTTGTGTACTGTTCCAATGCTGTATGCAGTTAAAATGGTTAGATTTGACGATTCTAGGTTTACCAGTTTAAGATGCTTATCAGAACCTGTATTGCTCGTACCTTGTTTTATTGATTTCTAACCATGAGTTCGCCTTGCAATATGAACAGTTAGACTGCTTCTAACAGGTTCTGGACTGTACCAGTCATGTATGCAGTTAAAATGGTCAGATGTAACAATACTACGATTAACGGTTTCACATCCTTATCAGATCGTGTATTGTTCATTTTCTAGTTTAATTATTTTATCTGGTATTTCACCGTCCATTACCACCAAGGAAATTGTTCCTGAACCAGTTGTGTACTGTTCCAATGCTGTATGCAGTTAAAATGGTTAGATTTAACGATACTAGGTTTACCAGTTTAAGATGCTTATCAGAACCTGTATTGCTCGTACATTGTTTTATTGATTTCTAACCATGTGTTCGCCTTGCAATATGAACAATTTGAATGTTCTAAACCAGTTCTGGACTGTACCAGTCATGTATGCAGTTAAAAAGATCATATGTAACAATACTACGTTTAACGGTTTCACATGATTATAAGATCCTGTATTGCTCATTTTCTAGTTTAAGTATTTAATCTGGTATTTCTCCGTCCATTCCCACTAAGGAAATTGTTCCTGAACCAGTTGTGTACTGTTCCAATGCTGTATGCAGTTAAAATGGTTAGATGTAACGATACTAGGTTTACCAGTTTAAGATGCTTATCAGAACCTGTATTGCTCGTACTTTGTTTATTGATTTCTAACCATGAGTTCGCCTTGCAATATGAACAATTTAGACTGCTTCTAAACCAGTTCTGGACTGTACCATCATGTATGCAGTTAAAATGGTCAGATGTAACAATACTACGTTTAACGGTTTCACATGATTATCAGATCCTGTATTGCTCATTTTCTAGTTTAAGTGTTTTATCTGATAACTCACCGTCTATTACCACCAAGGAAATTGTCCCTGAACCAGTTGTATACTGTTCCAATGCTGTATGCAGTTAAAATGGTTAGATGTAACGATTCTAGGTTTACCAGTTTAAGATGCTTATCAGAACCTGTATTGCTCGTACTTTGTTTTATTGATTTCTAACCATGAGTTCGCCTTGCAATATGATCAATTTGAATGTTCTAAACCAGTTCTGGACTGTACTAGTCATGTATCCGTTCAAATTGTCAGATGTAACAATTCTAGGTTTAATGGTCTCACATGCGTATCAGATCCTGTATTGCTCGTACCTTGTTTTATTGATTTCTAACCATGAGTTCGCCTTGCAATATGAACAGTTAGACTGCTTCTAACCGGTTCTGGACTGTACCAGTCATGTATGCAGTTAAAATGGTCAGATGTAACAATACTACGTTTAATGGTTTCACATGCGTATCAGATGCTGTATTGCTTCTTTTCTAGTTTAAGTATTTTATCTGGTATTTCACCGTCCATTACCACTAAGGAAATTGTTCCTGAACCAGTTGTGTACTGTTCCAATGCTGTATGCAGTTAAAATGGTTAGATGTAACGATACTAGGTTTACCAGTTTAAGATGCTTATCAGAACCTGTCTTGCTCGTACTTTAGTTTTATTGATTTCTAACCATGACTTCGCCTTGCAATATAAACAATTTGAATGTTCTAAACCAGTTCTGGACTGTACCAGCCATGTATGCAGTTAAAATGATCATATGTAACAATACTACGTTTAACGGTTTCACATGCGTATCAGATCCTGTATTGCTCATTTTCTAGTTTAAGTGTTTTATCTGGATAATTCACCGTCCTATTACCACCAAGAAAATTGTTCCTGAACCAGTTGTGTACTGTTCCAATGCTGTATGCAGTTAAAATGGTTAGATGTAACGATTCTAGGTTTAACAGTTTAAGATGCTTATCAGAACCTGTATTGCTCGTACATTGTTTTATTGATTTCTAACCATGAGTTCGCCTTGCAATATGATCAATTTGAATGTTCTAAAACAGTTCTGGACTGTACTAGTCATGTATCCGTTCAAATTGTCAAATGTAACAATACTACGTTTAACGGTTTCACATGATTATCAGATCCTGCATTGCTCATTTTCTAGTTTAAGTATTTTATCTGGTATTTCACCGTCCATTACCACTAAGGAAATTGTTCCTGAACCAGTTGTGTACTGTTCCAATGCTGTATGCAGTTAAAATGGTTAGATGTGACGATACTAAGTTTAACAGTTTAAGATGCTTATCAGAACCTGTATTGCTCGTACCTTGTTTTATTGATTTCTAACCATGAGTTCGCCTTGCAATATGAACAGTTAGACTGCTTCTAACCAGTTCTGGACTGTACCAGTCATGTATGCAGTTAAAATGGTCAGATGTAACAATACTACGTTTAACTGGTTTCACATGAGTATCAGATCCTGTATTGCTCATTTTCTAGTTTAAGTGTTTTATCTGGTATTTCACCGTCCATTACCACTAAGGAAATTGTTCCTGAACCAGTTGTGTACTGTTCCAATGCTGTATGCAGTTAAAATGGTTAGATGTAACGATACTAGGTTTACCAGTTTAAGATGCTTATCAGAACCTGTATTGCTCGTACTTTGTTTTATTGATTTCTAACCATGAGTTCGCCTTGCAATATGAACAGTTAGACTGCTTCTAACCAGTTCTGGACTGTACCAATCATGTATGCAGTTCAAATGGTCAGATGTAACAATACTACGTTTAACGGTTTCACATGCTTATCAGATCCTGTATTGCTCATTTTCTAGTTTAAGTGTTTTATCTGATATTTCACCGTCCATTACCACCAAGGAAATTGTTCCTGAACCAGTTGTGTACTGTTCCAATGCTGTATGCAGTTAAAATGGTTAGATGTAACGATACTAGGTTTACCAGTTTAAGATGCTTATCAGAACCTGTATTGCTCGTACTTTGTTTTATTGATTTCTAACCATGAGTTCGCCTTGCAATATGAACAGTTAGACTGCTTCTAACCAGTTCTGGACTGTACCAAGTCATGTATGCCGTTCAAATGGTCAGATGTAACAATACTACGTTTAACGGTTTCACATGCTTATCAGATCCTGTATTGCTCATTTTCTAGTTTAAGTGTTTTATCTGATATTTCACCGTCCATTACCACCAAGGAAATTGTTCCTGAACCAGTTGTGTACTGTTCCAATGCTGTATGCAGTTAAAATGGTTAGATGTAACGATACTAGGTTTACCAGTTTAAGATGCTTATCAGAACCTGTATTGCTCGTACTTTGTTTTATTGATTTCTAACCATGAGTTCGCCTTGCAATATGAACAGTTAGACTGCTTCTAACCAGTTCTGGACTGTACCAGTCATGTATGCAGTTAAAATGGTCAGATGTAACAATACTACGTTTAACGGTTTCACATGCGTATCAGATCCTGTATTGCTCATTTTCTAGTTTAAGTGTTTTATCTGGTATTTCACCGTCCATTACCACCAAGGAAATTGTTCCTGAACCAGTTGTGTACTGTTCCAATGCTGTATGCAGTTAAAATGGTTAGATGTAACGATACTAGGTTTACCAGTTTAAGATGCTTATCAGAACCTGTATTGCTCGTACTTTGTTTTATTGATTTCTAACCATGAGTTCGCCTTGCAATATGAACAGTTAGACTGCTTCTAACCAGTTCTGGACTGTACCAGTCATGTATGCAGTTCAAATGGTCAGATGTAACAATACTACGTTTAACGGTTTCACATGCTTATCAGATCCTGTATTGCTCATTTTCTAGTTTAAGTGTTTTATCTGGTATTTCACCGTCCATTACCACCAAGGAAATTGTTCCTGAACCAGTTGTGTACTGTTCCAATGCTGTATGCAGTTAAAATGGTTAGATGTAACGATACTAGGTTTACCAGTTTAAGATGCTTATCAGAACCTGTATTGCTCGTACTTTGTTTTATTGATTTCTAACCATGAGTTCGCCTTGCAATATGAACAGTTAGACTGCTTCTAACCAGTTCTGGACTGTACCAGTCATGTATGCAGTTAAAATGGTCAGATGTAACAATACTACGTTTAACGGTTTCACATGCGTATCAGATCCTGTATTGCTCATTTTCTAGTTTAAGTGTTTTATCTGGTATTTCACCGTCCATTACCACCAAGGAAATTGTTCCTGAACCAGTTGTGTACTGTTCCAATGCTGTATGCAGTTAAAATGGTTAGATGTAACGATACTAGGTTTACCAGTTTAAGATGCTTATCAGAACCTGTATTGCTCGTACTTTGTTTTATTGATTTCTAACCATGAGTTCGCCTTGCAATATGAACAGTTAGACTGCTTCTAACCAGTTCTGGACTGTACCAATCATGTATGCAGTTAAAATGGTCAGATGTAACAATACTACGTTTAACGGTTTCACATGATTATCAGATCCTGTATTGCTCATTTTCTAGTTTAAGTGTTTTATCTGATAATTCACCGTCTATTACCACCAAGGAAATTGTTCCTGAACCAGTTGTGTACTGTTCCAATGCTGTATGCAGTTAAAATGGTTAGATGTAACGATACTAGGTTTACCAGTTTAAGATGCTTATCAGAACCTGTATTGCTCGTACTTTGTTTTATTGATTTCTAACCATGAGTTCGCCTTGCAATATGAACAATTTGAATGCTTCTAACCAGTTCTGGACTGTACCAGTCATGTATGCCGTTCAAATTGTCAGATGTAACAATACTACGTTTAACTGGTTTCACATGCGTATCAGATCCTGTATTGCTCATTTTCTAGTTTAAGTATTTTATCTGGTATTTCACCGTCCATTACCACTAAGGAAATTGTTCCTGAACCAGTTGTGTACTGTTCCAATGCTGTATGCAGTTAAAATGGTTAGATGTAACGATACTAGGTTTACCAGTTTAAGATGCTTATCAGAACCTGTATTGCTCGTACTTTGTTTTATTGATTTCTAACCATGAGTTCGCCTTGCAATATGAACAATTTAGAATGCTTCTAACCAGTTCTGGACTGTACCAGTCATGTATGCCGTTCAAATGGTCAGATGTAACAATACTACGTTTAACGGTTTCACATGATTATCAGATCCTGTATTGCTCATTTTCTAGTTTAAGTGTTTTATCTGATAATTCACCGTCCATTACCACCAAGGAAATTGTTCCTGAACCAGTTGTGTACTGTTCCAATGCTGTATGCAGTTAAAATGGTTAGATGTAACGATATCTAGGTTTACCAGTTTAAGATGCTTATCAGAATCCTGTATTGCTCGTACTTGTTTTATTGATTTCTAACCATGAGTTCGCCTTGCAATATGAACAGTTAGACTGCTTCTAACCGGTTCTGGACTGTACCAGTCATGTATGCAGTTAAAATGGTCAGATGTAACAATACTACGTTTAATGGTTTCACATGCGTATCAGATGCTGTATTGCTCATTTTCTAGTTTAAGTGTTTTATCTGGTATTTCACCGTCCATTACCACCAAGGAAATTGTTCCTGAACCAGTTGTGTACTGTTCCAATGCTGTATGCAGTTAAAATGGTTAGATGTAACGATACTAGGTTTACCAGTTTAAGATGCTTATCAGAACCTGTCTTGCTCGTACTTAGTTTTATTGATTTCTAACCATGAGTTCGCCTTGCAATATAAACAATTTGAATGTTCTAACCAGTTCTGGACTGTACCAGTCATGTATGCAGTTAAAATGGTCAGATGTAACAATACTACGTTTAACGGTTTCACATGCGTATCAGATCCTGTATTGCTCATTTTCTAGTTTAAGTGTTTTATCTGATATTTCACCGTCCATTACCACCAAGGAAATTGTTCCTGAATCAGTTGTGTACTGTTCCAATGCTGTATGCAGTTAAAATGGTTAGGTGTAACGATACTAGGTTTAACAGGTTAAGATGCTTATCAGAACCTGTATTGCTCGTACTTTGATTTATTGATTTCTAACCATGATTTCGCCTTGCAATATGATCAGTTAGACTGCTTCTAACCAGTTCTGGACTGTACTAATCATGTATGCAGTTAAAATGGTCAGATGTAACAATACTACGTTTAATGGTTTCACATGAGTATCAGATGCTGTATTGCTCATTTTCTAGTTTAAGTCTTTTATTTGGTATTTCACGGTCCATTACTACTAAGGAAATTGTTCCTGATCCAGTTGTGTACTGTTCCAATACTGTATGAAGTTAAAATGGTTAGATGTAACGATACTAGGTTTACCAGTTTAAGATGCTTATCAGAACCTGTCTTGCTCGTACTTAGTTTTATTGATTTCTAACCATGACCTCGCCTTGCAATATAAACAATTTGAATGTTCTAAACCAGTTCTGGACTGTACCAGCCATGTATGCAGTTAAAATGATCATATTTAACAATACTCCGTTTAACGGTTTCACATGGCGTATCAGATGCTGTATTGCTTCTTTTTCTAGTTACGTATTTTATCTGATAATTCACAGTCCATTACC
>JACCIA010000274.1:0-13297 GCA_018906985.1 Apocrypta bakeri
GCACATATGTTTTTTAGGCTCGCGCCTATGCTCAGGAGCTTTCGCATAAGTTTTTTAGGCTTTCGCCTAAGCTGAGGAACTTTCGCATAAGTTTTTTATGCTTGCGCCTAACCTCAGGAGATTGCGCTTAAGTTTTTTAGGCTTGCGCCTAAGCTCAGGAGCTTTCGCATAAGTTTTTTAGGCTTTCGCCTAAGCTGAGGAACTTGCGCTTAAGTTTTTTAGGCTTGCGCCTAATCTCAGGAGATTGCGCTTAAGTTTTTTAGGCTCGCGCCTAAGCTAAGGAGCTTTCGCTTAAGTTTTTTAGGCTCGCGCCTAAGCTCAGGAGCTTTCGCATAAGATTCTCATTTTTGAGCATAAGCTCAGGAGCTTTCGCAAATTTTTTCAGTCTTGCACATAAGTTTTTTAGGCTCGCGCCTAAGCTAAGGAGCTTTCGCATAAGTTTTTTAGGCTTGCGCCTAATCTCAGGAGATTGCGCTTAAGTTTTTTAGGCTCGCGCCTAAGCTCAGGAGCTTTCGCATAAGTTTTTTAGGCTTGCGCCTAATCTCAGGAGATTGCGCTTAAGTTTTTTAGGCTCGCGCCTAAGCTAAGGAGCTTTCGCATAAGTTTTTTAGGCTTGCGCCTAAGCTCAGGAGCTTGCGCTTAAGTTTTTTAGGCTTGCGCCTAATCTCAGGAGATTGCGCTTAAGTTTTTTAGGCTCGCGCCTAAGCTCAGGAGCTTTCGCATAAGTTTTTTAGGCTTGCGCCTAATCTCAGGAGATTGCGCTTAAGTTTTTTAGGCTCGCGCCTAAGCTAAGGAGCTTTCGCATAAGTTTTTTAGGCTTGCGCCTAATCTCAGGAGATTGCGCTTAAGTTTTTTAGGCTCGCGCCTAAGCTCAGGAGCTTTCGCATAAGTTTTTTAGGCTTTCGCCTAAGCTGAGGAACTTGCGCTTAAGTTTTTTAGGCTCGCGCCTAAGCTAAAGAGCTTTCGCATAAGTTTTTTAGGCTTTCGCCTAATCTCAGGAAATTGCGCTTAAGTTTTTTAGGCTCGTGCCTATGCTCAGGAGCTTTCGCATAAGTTTTTTAGGCTTTCGCCTAAGCTGAGGAACTTGCGAATAAGTTTTTTGAGCCTTGCGCCAAAGCTCAGGAACTTTCGCATAAGTTTTTTAGGCTCGCGACTAAGCTCAGGAGCTTTCGCATAAGTTTTTTAGGCTTGCGCCTAATCACAGGAGATTGCGCTTAAGTATTTTAGGCTCGCGACTAAGCTCAGGAGCTTTCGCATAAGTTTTTTAGACTTGCGCCTAATCTCAGGAGATTGCGCTTAAGTTTTTTAGGCTTGCGCCTAAGCTAAGGAACTTTCGCATAAGTTTTTTATGCTTGCGCCTAACCTCAGGAGATTGCGCTTAAGTTTTTTAGGCTTGCGCCTGAGCTAAGAAGCTTTCGCATAAGTTTTTTAGGCATTCGCCTAAGCTGAGGAACTTGCACTTAAGTTTTTTAGGCTTGCGCCTAATCTCAGGAGATTGCGCTTAAGTTTTTTAGGCTCGCGTCTACTCTCAGGAGCTTTCGCATAAGTTTTTTAGGCTTTCGCCTAAGCTGAGGAATTTGCGAATAAGTTTTTTGAGGCTTGCGCCAAGCTCAGGAGCTTGCGCAAATTTTTTCAGTCTTGCACATATGTTTTTTAGGCTCGCGCCTATGCTCAGGAGCTTTCGCATAAGGTTTTTAGGCTTTCGCCTAAGCTGAGAACTTTCGCATAAGTTTTTTATGCTTGCGCCTAACCTCAGGAGATTGCGCTTAAGTTTTTTAGGCTTGCGCCTGAGCTAAGAAGCTTTCGCATAAGTTTTTTAGGCTTTCGCCTAAGCTGAGGAACTTGCACTTAAGTTTTTAGGCTCGCGTCTACTCTCAGGAGCTTTCGCATAAGTTTTTAGGCTTTCGCCTAAGCTGAGGAATTTGCGAATAAGTTTTTTGAGGCTTGCGCCAAAGCTCAGGAGCTTTCGCAAATTTTTTCAGTCTTGCACATAAGTTTTTTAGGCTCGCGCCTATGCTCAGGAGCTTTCGCATAAGTTTTTTAGGCTTTCGCCTAAGCTGAGGAGATTGCGCAAAAGTTTTTTAGGCTTGCGCCTAATCTCAGGAGATTGCGCTTAAGTTTTTTAGGCTTTCGCCTAAGCTGAGGAGATTGCGCATAAGTTTTTTAGGCTTGCGCCTAATCTCAGGAGATTGCGCTTAAGTTTTTTAGGCTCGCGCCTAAGCTCAGGAGCTTTCGCATAAGTTTTTTAGGCTTGCGCCTAATCTCAGGAGATTGCGCTTAAGTTTTTTAGGCTTGCGCCTAATCTCAGGAGATTGCGCTTAAGTTTTTTAGGCTCGCGCCTATGCTCAGGAGCTTTCGCATAAGTTTTTTAGGCTTTCGCCTAAGCTGAGGAACTTGCGCTTAAGTTTTTTAGGCTCGCGCCTAAGCTCAGGAGCTTTCGCATAAGATTCTCATTTTTGAGCATAAGCTCAGGAACTTTCGCAAATTTTTTCAGTCTTGCACAATAAAGTTTTTTAGGCTCGCCCCTAAGCTAAGGAGCTTTCGCATAAGTTTTTTAGGCCCGCGCCTAAGCTAAGGGCTTTCACATAAGTTTTTAGGCTTTCGCCTAAGCTGAGGAACTTGCTAATAAGTTTTTGAGGCTTGCGCCTAATCACAGGGAGATGCGCTTAAGTTTTTTAGGCTCGCGCCTATGCTCAGGAGCTTTCGCATAAGTTTTTAGGCGTTCGCCTAGCTGAGGAGATTGCGCAAAAGGTTTTTAGGCTTGCGCCTAATCTCAGGAATTGCACTTAAGTTTTTTAGCTCGCGCCTATACTCAGGAGCTTTCGCATAGTTTTTTAGGCTTTTCGCCTAAGCTGAGGAGATTGCGCAAAAGTTTTTTAGGCTTGCGCCTAATCTCAGTAGATTGCGCTTATGTTTTTTAGGCTCGCGCCTATGCTCAGGAGCTTTCGCATAAGTTTTTTAGGATTACGCCTAATCTCAGGAGATTGCGCTTAAGTTGTTTAGGCTCGCGCCTAAGCTAAGGAGCTTTCGCATAAGTTTGTTAGGCTTTCGCCTAAGCTGTGGAACTTGTGAATAAGTTTTTTGAGCCTTGCGCCAAAGCTCAGGAGCTTTCGCATAAGATTTTTAGGCTTGCGCCTAATCTCTGGAGCTTACGCCTAAGTTTTTTAGGCTCGCGCCAAAGCTCAGGAGCTTTCGCATAAGATTCTCATTTTTGAGCATAAGCTCAGGAGCTTTCGCAAATTTTTTCAGTCTTGCACATAAGTTTTTTAGGCTCGCGTCTATGCTCAGTAGCTTTCGCATAAGTTTTTTAGGTTCACGCCTAAGCTCAGGAACTTTCGCATAAGTTTTTTAGGCTTGCGCCTAATCTCAGGAGATTGCGCTTAAATTTTTTAGGCTCGCCCCTAAGCTCAGGAGCTTTCGCATAAGTTTTTTAGGCTTTCGCCTAAGCTGAGGAATTTGCGAATAAGTTTTTTGAGGCTTGCGCCAAAGCTCAGGAGCTTGCGCAAATTTTTCAGTCTTGCACATATGTTTTTGAGGCTCGCGCCTATGCTCAGGAGCTTTCGCATAAGTTTTTTAGGCTTTCGCCTAAGCTGAGGAACTTTCGCATAAGTTTTTTATGCTTGCGCCTAACCTCAGGAGATTGCGCTTAAGTTTTTTAGGCTTGCGCCTGAGCTAAGAAGCTTTCGCATAAGTTTTTTAGGCTTTCGCCTAAGCTGAGGAACTTGCACTTAAGTTTTTTAGGCTGCGCCTAAGCTCAGGAGATTGCGCTTAAGTTTTTTAGGCTCGCGCCTAAGCTAAGGAGCTTTGCGCTTAAGTTTTTTAGGCTCGCGCCTAAGCTCAGGAGCTTCGCATAAGATCTTCATTTTTGAGCATAAGCTCAGGAACTTTCGCAAATTTTTTCAGTCTTGCACATAAGTTTTTTATGCTCGCGCCCTAGCTAAGGAGCTTTCGCATAAGTTTTTTAGGCTTGCGCCTAATCTCAGGAGATTGCGCTTAAGTTTTTTAGGCTCGCGCCTAAGCTAAGGAGCTTTCGCATAAGTTTTTTAGGCTTGCGCCTAATCTCAGGAGATTGCGCTTAAGTTTTTTAGGCTCGCGCCTAAGCTCAGGAGCTTTCGCATAAGTTTTTTAGGCTTGCGCCTAAGCTCAGGAGCTTGCGCATAAGTTTTTTAGGCTTGCGCCTAATCTCAGGAGATTGCGCTTAAGTTTTTTAGGCTCGCGCCTAAGCTCAGGAGCTTTCGCATAAGTTTTTTAGGCTTGCGCCTAATCTCAGGAGATTGCGCTTAAGTTTTTTAGGCTCGCGCCTAAGCTCAGGAGCTTTCGCATAAGTTTTTTAGGCTTGCGCCTAATCTCAGGAGATTGCGCTTAAGTTTTTTAGGCTCGCGCCTATGCTCAGGAGCTTTCGCATAAGTTTTTTAGGCTTTCGCCTAAGCTGAGGAACTTGCACTTAAGTTTTTTAGGCTCGCGCCTAAGCTAAAGAGCTTTCGCATAAGTTTTTTAGGCTTTCGCCTAATCTCAGGAAATTGCGCTTAAGTTTTTTAGGCTCGTGCCTATGCTCAGGAGCTTTCGCATAAGTTTTTTAGGCTTTCGCCTAAGCTGAGGAACTTGCGAATAAGTTTTTTGAGCCTTGCGCCAAAGCTCAGGAACTTTCGCATAAGTTTTTTAGGCTCGCGACTAAGCTCAGGAGCTTTCGCATAAGTTTTTTAGGCTTGCGCCTAATCACAGGAGATTGCGCTTAAGTATTTTAGGCTCGCGACTAAGCTCAGGAGCTTTCGCATAAGTTTTTTAGACTTGCGCCTAATCTCAGGAGATTGCGCTTAAGTTTTTTAGGCTTGCGCCTAAGCTAAGGAACTTTCGCATAAGTTTTTTATGCTTGCGCCTAACCTCAGGAGATTGCGCTTAAGTTTTTTAGGCTTGCGCCTGAGCTAAGAAGCTTTCGCATAAGTTTTTTAGGCATTCGCCTAAGCTGAGGAACTTGCACTTAAGTTTTTTAGGCTTGCGCCTAATCTCAGGAGATTGCGCTTAAGTTTTTTAGGCTCGCGTCTACTCTCAGGAGCTTTCGCATAAGTTTTTTAGGCTTTCGCCTAAGCTGAGGAATTTGCGAATAAGTTTTTTGAGGCTTGCGCCAAAGCTCAGGAGCTTGCGCAAATTTTTTCAGTCTTGCACATATGTTTTTTAGGCTCGCGCCTATGCTCAGGAGCTTTCGCATAAGTTTTTTAGGCTTTCGCCTAAGCTGAGGAACTTTCGCATAAGTTTTTTATGCTTGCGCCTAACCTCAGGAGATTGCGCTTAAGTTTTTTAGGCTTGCGCCTGAGCTAAGAAGCTTTCGCATAAGTTTTTTAGGCTTTCGCCTAAGCTGAGGAACTTGCACTTAAGTTTTTTAGGCTCGCGTCTACTCTCAGGAGCTTTCGCATAAGTTTTTTAGGCTTTCGCCTAAGCTGAGGAATTTGCGAATAAGTTTTTTGAGGCTTGCGCCAAAGCTCAGGAGCTTGCGCAAATTTTTTCAGTCTTGCACATATGTTTTTTAGGCTCGCGCCTATGCTCAGGAGCTTTCGCATAAGTTTTTTAGGCTTTCGCCTAAGCTGAGGAGATTGCGCAAAAGTTTTTTAGGCTTGCGCCTAATCTCAGGAGATTGCGCTTAAGTTTTTTAGGCTTTCGCCTAAGCTGAGGAGATTGCGCAAAAGTTTTTTAGGCTTGCGCCTAATCTCAGGAGATTGCGCTTAAGTTTTTTAGGCTCGCGCCTATGCTCAGGAGCTTTCGCATACGTTTTTTAGGCTTGCGCCTAATCTCAGGAGATTGCGCTTAAGTTTTTTAGGCTTGCGCCTAATCTCAGGAGATTGCGCTTAAGTTTTTTAGGCTCGCGCCTATGCTCAGGAGCTTCGCATAAGTTTTTGAGTCTTGCGCCTAATCTCAGGAGATTGCGCCTAAGTTTTTTAGGCTCGCGCCTAAGCTAAGGAGCTTTCGCATAAGTTTTTTAGGCTTGCGCCTAATCTCAGGAGATTGCGCTTAAGTTTTTTAGGCTCGCGCCTATGCTCAGGATCTTTCGCAAGAGTTTTTTAGGCTTTCGCCTAAGCTGAGGAACTTGCGCTTAAGTTTTTTAGGCTCGCGCCTAAGCTCAGAAGCTTTCGCATAAGATTCTCATTTTTGAGCATAAGCTCAGGAACTTTCGCAAATTTTTTCAGTCTTGCACATAAGTTTTTTAGGCTCGCCCCTAAGCTAAGGAGCTTTCGCATAAGTTTTTTAGGCCCGCGCCTAAGCTAAGGAGCTTTCACATAAGTTTTTTAGGCTTTCGCCTAAGCTGAGGAACTTGCTAATAAGTTTTTTGAGGCTTGCGCCTAATCACAGGAGATGCGCTTAAGTTTTTTAGGCTCGCGCCTAAGCTAAGGAGCTTTCGCATAAGTTTTTTAGGCTTTCGCCTAAGCTGAGGAGCTTTCGCTTAAGTTTTTTAGGCTCGTGCCTATGCTCAGGAGCTTTCGCATAAGTTTTTTAGGCTTTCGCCTAATCTGAGGAACTTGTGAATAAGTTTTTTGAGCCTTGCGCCAAAGCATAGGAGCTTTCGCAAATTTTTTCAGTCTTGCACATATGTTTTTTAGGCTCGCGCCTATGCTCAGGAGCTTTCGCATAAGTTTTTTAGGCTTTCGCCTAAGCTGAGGAGATTGCGCAAAAGTTTTTTAGGCTTGCGCCTAATCTCAGGAGATTGCACTTAAGTTTTTTAGGCTCGCGCCTATACTCAGGAGCTTTCGCATAAGTTTTTTAGGCTTTCGCCTAAGCTGAGGAGATTGCGCAAAAGTTTTTTAGGCTTGCGCCTAATCTCAGGAGATTGCGCTTAAGTTTTTTAGGCTCGCGCCTATGCTCAGGAGCTTTCGCATAAGTTTTTTAGGCTTACGCCTAATCTCAGGAGATTGCGCTTAAGTTGTTTAGGCTCGCGCCTAAGCTAAGGAGCTTTCGCATAAGTTTGTTAGGCTTTCGCCTAAGCTGTGGAACTTGTGAATAAGTTTTTTGAGCCTTGCGCCAAAGCTCAGGAGCTTTCGCATAAGATTTTTAGGCTTGCGCCTAATCTCTGGAGCTTACGCCTAAGTTTTTTAGGCTCGCGCCTAAGCTCAGGAGCTTTCGCATAAGATTCTCATTTTTGAGCATAAGCTCAGGAGCTTTCGCAAATTTTTTCAGTCTTGCACATAAGTTTTTTAGGCTCGCGTCTATGCTCAGGAGCTTTCGCATAAGTTTTTTAGGCTCGCGCCTAAGCTCAGGAACTTTCGCATAAGTTTTTTAGGCTTGCGCCGAATCTCAGGAGATTGCGCTTAAGTTTTTTAGGCTCGCGCCTAAGCTAAGGAGCTTTCGCATAAGTTTTTTAGGCTTTCGCCTAAGCTGAGGAACTTGCGAATAAGTTTTTTGAGGCTTGCGCCAAAGCTCAGGAGCTTGCGCAAATTTTTTCAGTCTTGCACATATGTTTTTTAGGCTCGCGCCTATGCTCAGGAGCTTTCGCATAAGTTTTTTAGGCTTTCGCCTAAGCTGAGGAACTTTCGCATAAGTTTTTTATGCTTGCGCCTAACCTCAGGAGATTGCGCTTAAGTTTTTTAGGCTTGCGCCTGAGCTAAGAAGCTTTCGCATAAGTTTTTTAGGCTTTCGCCTAAGCTGAGGAACTTGCACTTAAGTTTTTTAGGCTCGCGTCTACTCTCAGGAGCTTTCGCATAAGTTTTTTAGGCTTTCGCCTAAGCTGAGGAATTTGCGAATAAGTTTTTTGAGGCTTGCGCCAAAGCTCAGGAGCTTGCGCAAATTTTTTCAGTCTTGCACATATGTTTTTTAGGCTCGCGCCTATGCTCAGGAGCTTTCGCATAAGTTTTTTAGGCTTTCGCCTAAGCTGAGGAGATTGCGCAAAAGTTTTTTAGGCTTGCGCCTAATCTCAGGAGATTGCGCTTAAGTTTTTTAGGCTTTCGCCTAAGCTGAGGAGATTGCGCAAAAGTTTTTTAGGCTTGCGCCTAATCTCAGGAGATTGCGCTTAAGTTTTTTAGGCTCGCGCCTATGCTCAGGAGCTTTCGCATACGTTTTTTAGGCTTGCGCCTAATCTCAGGAGATTGCGCTTAAGTTTTTTAGGCTTGCGCCTAATCTCAGGAGATTGCGCTTAAGTTTTTTAGGCTCGCGCCTATGCTCAGGAGCTTCGCATAAGTTTTTGAGTCTTGCGCCTAATCTCAGGAGATTGCGCCTAAGTTTTTTAGGCTCGCGCCTAAGCTAAGGAGCTTTCGCATAAGTTTTTTAGGCTTGCGCCTAATCTCAGGAGATTGCGCTTAAGTTTTTTAGGCTCGCGCCTATGCTCAGGATCTTTCGCAAGAGTTTTTTAGGCTTTCGCCTAAGCTGAGGAACTTGCGCTTAAGTTTTTTAGGCTCGCGCCTAAGCTCAGAAGCTTTCGCATAAGATTCTCATTTTTGAGCATAAGCTCAGGAACTTTCGCAAATTTTTTCAGTCTTGCACATAAGTTTTTTAGGCTCGCCCCTAAGCTAAGGAGCTTTCGCATAAGTTTTTTAGGCCCGCGCCTAAGCTAAGGAGCTTTCACATAAGTTTTTTAGGCTTTCGCCTAAGCTGAGGAACTTGCTAATAAGTTTTTTGAGGCTTGCGCCTAATCACAGGAGATGCGCTTAAGTTTTTTAGGCTCGCGCCTAAGCTAAGGAGCTTTCGCATAAGTTTTTTAGGCTTTCGCCTAAGCTGAGGAGCTTTCGCTTAAGTTTTTTAGGCTCGTGCCTATGCTCAGGAGCTTTCGCATAAGTTTTTTAGGCTTTCGCCTAATCTGAGGAACTTGTGAATAAGTTTTTTGAGCCTTGCGCCAAAGCATAGGAGCTTTCGCAAATTTTTTCAGTCTTGCACATATGTTTTTTAGGCTCGCGCCTATGCTCAGGAGCTTTCGCATAAGTTTTTTAGGCTTTCGCCTAAGCTGAGGAGATTGCGCAAAAGTTTTTTAGGCTTGCGCCTAATCTCAGGAGATTGCACTTAAGTTTTTTAGGCTCGCGCCTATACTCAGGAGCTTTCGCATAAGTTTTTTAGGCTTTCGCCTAAGCTGAGGAGATTGCGCAAAAGTTTTTTAGGCTTGCGCCTAATCTCAGGAGATTGCGCTTATGTTTTTTAGGCTCGCGCCTATGCTCAGGAGCTTTCGCATAAGTTTTTTAGGATTACGCCTAATCTCAGGAGATTGCGCTTAAGTTGTTTAGGCTCGCGCCTAAGCTAAGGAGCTTTCGCATAAGTTTGTTAGGCTTTCGCCTAAGCTGTGGAACTTGTGAATAAGTTTTTTGAGCCTTGCGCCAAAGCTCAGGAGCTTTCGCATAAGATTTTTAGGCTTGCGCCTAATCTCTGGAGCTTACGCCTAAGTTTTTTAGGCTCGCGCCAAAGCTCAGGAGCTTTCGCATAAGATTCTCATTTTTGAGCATAAGCTCAGGAGCTTTCGCAAATTTTTTCAGTCTTGCACATAAGTTTTTTAGGCTCGCGTCTACTCTCAGGAGCTTTCGCATAAGTTTTTTAGGTTCGCGCCTAAGCTCAGGAACTTTCGCATAAGTTTTTTGAGGCTTGCGCCAAAGCTCAGGAGCTTGCGCAAATTTTTTCAGTCTTGCACATATGTTTTTTAGGCTCGCGCCTATGCTCAGGAGCTTTCGCATAAGTTTTTTAGGCTTTCGCCTAAGCTGAGGAACTTTCGCATAAGTTTTTTATGCTTGCGCCTCACCTCAGGAGATTGCGCTTAAGTTTTTTAGGCTTGCGCCTGAGCTAAGAAGCTTTCGCATAAGTTTTTTAGGCTTTCGCCTAAGCTGAGGAACTTGCACTTAAGTTTTTTAGGCTCGCGTCTACTCTCAGGAGCTTTCGCATAAGTTTTTTAGGCTTTCGCCTAAGCTGAGGAATTTGCGAATAAGTTTTTTGAGGCTTGCGCCAAAGCTCAGGAGCTTGCGCAAATTTTTTCAGTCTTGCACATATGTTTTTTAGGCTCGCGCCTATGCTCAGGAGCTTTCGCATAAGTTTTTTAGGCTTTCGCCTAAGCTGAGGAGATTGCGCAAAAGTTTTTTAGGCTTGCGCCTAATCTCAGGAGATTGCGCTTAAGTTTTTTAGGCTTTCGCCTAAGCTGAGGAGATTGCGCAAAAGTTTTTTAGGCTTGCGCCTAATCTCAGGAGATTGCGCTTAAGTTTTTTAGGCTCGCGCCTATGCTCAGGAGCTTTCGCATACGTTTTTTAGGCTTGCGCCTAATCTCAGGAGATTGCGCTTAAGTTTTTTAGGCTTGCGCCTAATCTCAGGAGATTGCGCTTAAGTTTTTTAGGCTCGCGCCTATGCTCAGGAGCTTCGCATAAGTTTTTGAGTCTTGCGCCTAATCTCAGGAGATTGCGCCTAAGTTTTTTAGGCTCGCGCCTAAGCTAAGGAGCTTTCGCATAAGTTTTTTAGGCTTGCGCCTAATCTCAGGAGATTGCGCTTAAGTTTTTTAGGCTCGCGCCTATGCTCAGGATCTTTCGCAAGAGTTTTTTAGGCTTTCGCCTAAGCTGAGGAACTTGCGCTTAAGTTTTTTAGGCTCGCGCCTAAGCTCAGAAGCTTTCGCATAAGATTCTCATTTTTGAGCATAAGCTCAGGAACTTTCGCAAATTTTTTCAGTCTTGCACATAAGTTTTTTAGGCTCGCCCCTAAGCTAAGGAGCTTTCGCATAAGTTTTTTAGGCCCGCGCCTAAGCTAAGGAGCTTTCACATAAGTTTTTTAGGCTTTCGCCTAAGCTGAGGAACTTGCTAATAAGTTTTTTGAGGCTTGCGCCTAATCACAGGAGATGCGCTTAAGTTTTTTAGGCTCGCGCCTAAGCTAAGGAGCTTTCGCATAAGTTTTTTAGGCTTTCGCCTAAGCTGAGGAGCTTTCGCTTAAGTTTTTTAGGCTCGTGCCTATGCTCAGGAGCTTTCGCATAAGTTTTTTAGGCTTTCGCCTAATCTGAGGAACTTGTGAATAAGTTTTTTGAGCCTTGCGCCAAAGCATAGGAGCTTTCGCAAATTTTTTCAGTCTTGCACATATGTTTTTTAGGCTCGCGCCTATGCTCAGGAGCTTTCGCATAAGTTTTTTAGGCTTTCGCCTAAGCTGAGGAGATTGCGCAAAAGTTTTTTAGGCTTGCGCCTAATCTCAGGAGATTGCACTTAAGTTTTTTAGGCTCGCGCCTATACTCAGGAGCTTTCGCATAAGTTTTTTAGGCTTTCGCCTAAGCTGAGGAGATTGCGCAAAAGTTTTTTAGGCTTGCGCCTAATCTCAGGAGATTGCGCTTATGTTTTTTAGGCTCGCGCCTATGCTCAGGAGCTTTCGCATAAGTTTTTTAGGATTACGCCTAATCTCAGGAGATTGCGCTTAAGTTGTTTAGGCTCGCGCCTAAGCTAAGGAGCTTTCGCATAAGTTTGTTAGGCTTTCGCCTAAGCTGTGGAACTTGTGAATAAGTTTTTTGAGCCTTGCGCCAAAGCTCAGGAGCTTTCGCATAAGATTTTTAGGCTTGCGCCTAATCTCTGTAGCTTACGCCTAAGTTTTTTAGGCTCGCGCCAAAGCTCAGGAGCTTTCGCATAAGATTCTCATTTTTGAGCATAAGCTCAGGAGCTTTCGCAAATTTTTTCAGTCTTGCACATAAGTTTTTTAGGCTCGCGTCTATGCTCAGTAGCTTTCGCATAAGTTTTTTAGGTTCGCGCCTAAGCTCAGGAACTTTCGCATAAGTTTTTTAGGCTTGCGCCTAATCTCAGGAGATTGCGCTTAAATTTTTTAGGCTCGCCCCTAAGCTCAGGAGCTTTCGCATAAGTTTTTTAGGCTTTCGCCTAAGCTGAGGAATTTGCGAATAAGTTTTTTGAGGCTTGCGCCAAAGCTCAGGAGCTTGCGCAAATTTTTTCAGTCTTGCACATATGTTTTTTAGGCTCGCGCCTATGCTCAGGAGCTTTCGCATAAGTTTTTTAGGCTTTCGCCTAAGCTGAGGAACTTTCGCATAAGTTTTTTATGCTTGCGCCTAACCTCAGGAGATTGCGCTTAAGTTTTTTAGGCTTGCGCCTGAGCTAAGAAGCTTTCGCATAAGTTTTTTAGGCTTTCGCCTAAGCTGAGGAACTTGCACTTAAGTTTTTTAGGCTCGCGTCTACTCTCAGGAGCTTTCGCATAAGTTTTTTAGGCTTTCGCCTAAGCTGAGGAATTTGCGAATAAGTTTTTTGAGGCTTGCGCCAAAGCTCAGGAGCTTGCGCAAATTTTTTCAGTCTTGCACATATGTTTTTTAGGCTCGCGCCTATGCTCAGGAGCTTTCGCATAAGTTTTTTAGGCTTTCGCCTAAGCTGAGGAGATTGCGCAAAAGTTTTTTAGGCTTGCGCCTAATCTCAGGAGATTGCGCTTAAGTTTTTTAGGCTTTCGCCTAAGCTGAGGAGATTGCGCAAAAGTTTTTTAGGCTTGCGCCTAATCTCAGGAGATTGCGCTTAAGTTTTTTAGGCTCGCGCCTATGCTCAGGAGCTTTCGCATACGTTTTTTAGGCTTGCGCCTAATCTCAGGAGATTGCGCTTAAGTTTTTTAGGCTTGCGCCTAATCTCAGGAGATTGCGCTTAAGTTTTTTAGGCTCGCGCCTATGCTCAGGAGCTTCGCATAAGTTTTTGAGTCTTGCGCCTAATCTCAGGAGATTGCGCCTAAGTTTTTTAGGCTCGCGCCTAAGCTAAGGAGCTTTCGCATAAGTTTTTTAGGCTTGCGCCTAATCTCAGGAGATTGCGCTTAAGTTTTTTAGGCTCGCGCCTATGCTCAGGATCTTTCGCAAGAGTTTTTTAGGCTTTCGCCTAAGCTGAGGAACTTGCGCTTAAGTTTTTTAGGCTCGCGCCTAAGCTCAGAAGCTTTCGCATAAGATTCTCATTTTTGAGCATAAGCTCAGGAACTTTCGCAAATTTTTTCAGTCTTGCACATAAGTTTTTTAGGCTCGCCCCTAAGCTAAGGAGCTTTCGCATAAGTTTTTTAGGCCCGCGCCTAAGCTAAGGAGCTTTCACATAAGTTTTTTAGGCTTTCGCCTAAGCTGAGGAACTTGCTAATAAGTTTTTTGAGGCTTGCGCCTAATCACAGGAGATGCGCTTAAGTTTTTTAGGCTCGCGCCTAAGCTAAGGAGCTTTCGCATAAGTTTTTTAGGCTTTCGCCTAAGCTGAGGAGCTTTCGCTTAAGTTTTTTAGGCTCGTGCCTATGCTCAGGAGCTTTCGCATAAGTTTTTTAGGCTTTCGCCTAATCTGAGGAACTTGTGAATAAGTTTTTTGAGCCTTGCGCCAAAGCATAGGAGCTTTCGCAAATTTTTTCAGTCTTGCACATATGTTTTTTAGGC
>JACCIA010000275.1:0-13224 GCA_018906985.1 Apocrypta bakeri
GGGCAGTTACCGGGTGCATTATCGAATAGAGGCAGTTAAGAAATACGTAATGCAAAGCGAAATTGCACCTAGAATAATATACAAACATAGAAAATGAGCATTTCTGTCGTTGAATCGGTGTATAGGAGGTGAGATCGAAAACGTAAAATCTGACTATATATACTGCATAGATTGATGCAGGGTGCAATATCGAGTAGGATTTATTGATAATTTCGTAATACAAAGCGAAATTGCACCTAGAATAAAAAAATAACATCGAAAACGAAGATTTTGTTTTCTCCTCGTTTTTGTGCTTTTCACGAGCTGAAACGTTCAAAAACGAGGAGAAACGGAAATCACTATATACGGCTATTTTAATTGTATAGGGCAGTTACCGGGTGCATTATCGAATAGAGGCAGTTAAGAAATACGTAATGCAAAGCGAAATTGCACCTAGAATAATATACAAACATAGAAAATGAGCATTTCTGTCGTTTGAATCGGTGTATAGGAGGTGAGAGCGAAAACGTAAAATCTGACTATATATACTGCATAGATCAGTTGCAGGGTGCAATATCGAGTAAGAATTTATTGATAATTTCGTAATACAAAAGGCGAAATTGCACCTAGAATAAAAAATACATCGAAAACGAAGATTTTAGTTTTCTCCTCGTTTTTGAGCTTTTCACGAGCTGAAACGTTCAAAAACGAGGAGAAACGGAAATCACTATATACGGCTATTTTAACTGTATAGGGCAGTTACCGGCTGTATTATCGAATAGAGGCAGTTAAGAAATACGTAATGCAAAGCGAAATTGCACCTAGAATAATATACAAACATAGAAAATGAGCATTTCTGTCGTTGAATCGGTGTATAGGAGGTGAGAGCGAAAACGTAAAATCTGACTATCTATACTGCATAGATCAATTGCACCTAGAATAAGAAAATAACATCGAAAACGAAGATTTTATTTTCTCCTCGTTTTTGTGCTTTTCACGAGCTGAAACGTTTAAAAACGAGGAGAAACGGAAATCACTATATACGGCTATTTTAACTGTATAGGGCAGTTACCGGGTGCATTATCGAATAGAGGCAGTTAAGAAATACGTAATGCAAAGCGAAATTGCACCTAGAATAATATACAAACATAGAAAATGAGCATTTCTGTCGTTGAATCGGTGTATAGGAGGTGAGAGCGAAAACGTAAAATCTGACTATCTATACTGCATAGAGCAGTTGCAGGGTGCAATATCGAGTAGAATTTATTGATAATTTCGTAATACAAAGCGAAATTGCACCTAGAATAAGAAAATAACATCGAAAACGTAGATTTTGTTTTCTCCTCGTTTTTGAGCTTTTCACGAGCTGAAACGTTTAAAAACGAGGAGAAACGGAAATCACTATATACGGCTATTTTAACTGTATAGGGCAGTTACCGGGTGCATTATCGAATAAAGGCAGTTAAGAAATACGTAATGCAAAGCGAAATTGCACCTAGAATAATATACAAACATAGAAAATGAGCATTTCTGTCGTTGAATCGGTGTATAGGAGGTGGAGAGCGAAAACGTAAAATTCTGACTATCTATACTGCAAGAGCAGGTTGCAGGGTGGCAATATCGAGTAGAATTTATTGATAATTTCGTAATACAAAGCGAAATTGCACCTAGAATAAGAAAATAACATTGAAAACGAAGATTATATTTCTCCTCGTTTTTGTGCTTTTCACGAGCTGAAACGTTCAAAAACGAGGAGAACGGAATCACTATATACGGCTATTTTACTGTATATGGCAGTTACCGGCTGTATTATCGAATAGAGGCAGTTAAGAAATATGTAATGCAAAGCGAAATTGCACCTAGAATAATATACAAACATAGAAAATGAGCATTTCTGTCGTTGAATCGGTGTATAGGAGGTGAGAGCGAAAACGTAAAATCTGACTATCTATACATGCATAGAGCAGTTGCAGGGTGCAATATCGAGTAGAATTTATTGATAATTCTTAATACAAAGCGAAATTGCCACCTAGGATAAGAAAATAACATTGAAAACGGAAGATTATATTTTTCTCCTCGTTTTTGATGCTTTTCACGAGCTGAAACGTTTAAAAACGAGGAGAAACGGAAATCACTATATACGGCTATTTTAACTGTATATGGCAGTTACCGGCTGCATTATCGAATAGAGGCAGTTAAGAAATACGTAATGCAAAGCGAAATTGCACCTAGAATAATATACAAACATAGAAAATGAGCATTTCTGTCGTTGAATCGGTGTATAGGAGGTGAGAGCGAAAACGTAAAATCTGACTATCTATACTGCATAGAGCAGTTGCAGGGTGCAATATCGAGTAGAATTTATTGATAATTTCGTAATACAAAGCGAAATTGCACCTAGGATAAGAAAATAACATCGAAAATAAAGATTTTGTTTTCTCCTCGTTTTTGAGCTTTTCACGAGCTGAAACGTTCAAAAACGAGGAGAAACGGAAATCACTATATACGGCTATTTTAACTGTATAGGGCAGTTACCGGGTGCATTATCGAATAGAGGCAGTTAAGAAATACGTAATGCAAAGCGAAATTGCACCTAGAATAATATACAAACATAGAAAATGAGCATTTCTGTCGTTGAATCGGTGTATAGGAGGTGAGAGCGAAAACGTAAAATCTGACTATCTATACTGCATAGAGCAGTTGCAGGGTGCAATATCGAGTAGAATTTATTGATAATTTCGTAATACAAAGCGAAATTGCACCTAGAATAAGAAAATAACATCGAAAACGGAGATTTTGTTTTCTCCTCGTTTTTGAGCTTTTCACGAGCTGAAACGTTTAAAAACGAGGAGAAACGGAAATCACTATATACGGCTATTTTAACTGTATAGGGCAGTTACCGGGTGCATTATCGAATAAGGCAGTTAAGAAATACGTAATGCAAAGCGAAATTGCACCTAGAATAATATACAAACATAGAAAATGAGCATTTCTGTCGTTGAATCGGTGTATAGGAGGTGAGAGCGAAAACGTAAAATCTGACTATCTATACTGCATAGAGCAGTTGCAGGGTGCAATATCGAGTAGAATTTATTGATAATTTCGTAATACAAAGCGAAATTGCACCTAGGATAAGAAAATAACATCGAAAATAAAGATTTTTTTTCTCCTCGTTTTTGAGCTTTTCACGAGCTGAAACGTTCAAAAACGAGGAGAAACGGAAATCACTATATACGGCTATTTTAACTGTATAGGGCAGTTACCGGGTGCATTATCGAATAGAGGCAGTTAAGAAATACGTAATGCAAAGCGAAATTGCACCTAGAATAATATACAAACATAGAAAATGAGCATTTCTGTCGTTGAATCGGTGTATAGGAGGTGAGAGCGAAAACGTAAAATCTGACTATCTATACTGCATAGAGCAGTTGCAGGGTGCAATATCGAGTAGAATTTATTGATAATTTCGTAATACAAAGCGAAATTGCACCTAGAATAAGAAAATAACATTGAAAACGAAGATTTTATTTTCTCCTCGTTTTTGTGCTTTTCACGAGCTGAAACGTTCAAAAACGAGGTGAAACGGAAATCACTATATACGGCTATTTTAACTGTATAGGGCAGTTACCGGCTGTATTATCGAATAGAGGCAGTTAAGAAATATGTAATGCAAAGCGAAATTGCACCTAGAATAATATACAAACATAGAAAATGAGCATTTCTGTCGTTGAATCGGTGTATAGGAGGTGAGAGCGAAAACGTAAAATCTGACTATCTATACTGCATAGATCAGTTGCAGGGTGCAATATCGAGTAGGATTTATTGATAATTTCGTAATACAAAGCGAAATTGCACCTAGGATAAGAAAATAACATCGAAAATAAAGATTTTTTTTTCTCCTCGTTTTTGAGCATTTCACGAGCTGAAACGTTCAAAAACGAGGAGAAACGGAAATCACTATATACGGCTATTTTAAACTGTATAGGGCAGTTACCGGGTGCATTATCGAATAGAGGCAGTTAAGAAATACGTAATGCAAAGCGAAATTGTACCTATAATAATATACAAACATAGAAAATGAGCATTTCTGTCGTTGAATCGGTGTATAGGAGGTGAGAGCGAAAACGTAAAATCTGACTATCTATACTGCATAGAGCAGTTGCAGGGGTGCAATATCGAGTAGAATTTATTGATAATTTCGTAATACAAAGCGAAATTGCACCTAGAATAAGAAATAACAATTGAAAAACGAAGATTATATTTTCTCCTCTTTTTGTGCTTTTCACGAGCTGAAACGTTCAAAAACGAGGAGAAATACGGCTATTTTAACTGTATATGGCAGTTACCGGCTGTATTATCGAATAGAGGCAGTTAAGAAATATGTAATGCAAAGCGAAATTGCACCTAGAATAATATACAAACATAGAAAATGAGCATTTCTGTCGTTGAATCGGTGTATAGGAGGTGAGAGCGAAAACGTAAAATCTGACTATCTATACTGCATAGAGCAGTTGCAGGGTGCAATATCGAGTAGAATTTATTGATAATTTCTAATACAAAGCGAAAGAAAATAACATCGAAAATAAAGATTTTTTTTTCTCCTCGTTTTTGAGCTTTTCACGAGCTGAAACGTTCAAAAACGAGGAGAAACGGAAATAATACAAAGCTAGAATAAGCACCATTGAGGAAGATTTTAAAATTCCTCGTTTTTGTGCTTTTGCACGAGCATTGAAAACGTTCAAAAACGTTCAGAGGAGAAACGGAAATCACTATATACGGCTATTTTAACTGTATATGGCAGTTACCGGCTGTATTATCGAATAGAGGCAGTTAAGAAATATGTAATGCAAAGCGAAATTGCACCTAGAATAATATACAAACATAGAAAATGAGCATTTCTGTCGTTGAATCGGTGTATAGGAGGTGAGAGCGAAAACGTAAAATCTGACTATCTATACTGCATAGAGCAGTTGCAGGGTGCAATATCGAGTAGAATTTATTGATAATTTCTTAATACAAAGCGAAATTGCACCTAGGATAAGAAAATAACATCGAAAATAAAGATTTTTTTGTCTCCTCGTTTTTGAGCATTTCACGAGCTTAAACGTTCAAAAACGAGGTGAAACGGAAATCATTATATCCGGCTATTTTAACTGTATAGGGTAGTTACCGGGTGCATTATCGAATAGAGGTCGTTAAGAAATACGTAATGCAAAGCGAATTTGCACCTAGAATAATATACAAACATAGAAAATGAGCATTTCTGTCGTTGAATCGGTGTATAGGAGGTGAGAGCGAAAACGTAAAATCTGACTATATATACTGCATAGATCAGTTGTAGGGTGCAATATCGAGTAGGATTTATTGATAATTTCGTAATACAAAGCGAAATTACACCTAGAATAAGAAAATAACATCGAAAACGAAGATTTTGTTTTCTCCTCGTTTTTGTGCTTTTCACGAGCTGAAACGTTCAAAAACGAGGAGAAACGGAAATCACTATATACGGCTATTTTAACTGTATAGGGCAGTTACCGGCTGTATTAGCGAATAGAGGCTGTACATATGTAATGCAAAGCGAAAGTGCACCTAGAATTATATACAAACATAGAAAATGAGCATTTCTGTCTGTTGCGATTACTCGCGAAGATGCAGGTAGGAAGTTGCAATTAACAAGAACAAAGTAGATATGACACTGAATTCTTATTATTATTATTAGATAATATACATGTACGCCTGGATTATAGTCTTGATGTCAAACGGACTCGTCGGCAGAAAAACCGTTTAATTACTAGACCGGGTTAATAGGCTTTCGGCTCTTAAATAGGGCCTTGCCCGCTTACTAACTCTTATGCGCGAATACATATACAAAGCGCTGACTCCGTAGCCAACACGCTGATGTGTTTACAATAAGTCTTGTAGACAAATAATATTTATAACATATGATAATATTAACACTCCCACTGTCTACAATGATTCCGCACACATCAGAGTGCTGCAGTCACGCAGTCCTATGCCTTCTCGCATCAGTTCGTGGTTTTCACGCGGTAATGCCTTAGTAAAAATGTCGGCTAATTGCGTTTCACTAGGAACATAGCTTACGTCAATAATACCTTCGGTGTATTTTTCTCGAATAAAATGATATCGGACATCCATATGTTTCGTGCGCTGGTGGAAAACTGGGTTTCTTATGAGTTGTATAGCACTCTGGTTGTCTATCTTTAAAATATTCGCTTTTCCACATGGATATCCGAGATCGCTTAACAACTGTCGTAAATACATCGCTTCCTTTGTAGCTATTGTTGCTCCTATAAACTCAGCTTCAGTAGTACTGAGAGCTACTGATCGCTGTCTTTGCACACCCCAACTTACAGTATTATTATTTATTTTAAAAATAAATCCTGACGTGGATCTTCGAGTACTTTGGTCACCCGCATAATCGGAATCACAATATCCATTTAGTTCTAGTGGACTCCCACTATTTTCATACAATAAACCGTAATTCATAGTACTGCTTAAGTATCTCAGTATTCGTTTTGCTGATTCCCAATGCACTCGTGAGAAACCGTCTACAAATCTGCTTAAATAATTAACGCTAAACGCAATATCTGGGCGTGATATATTACTTAAAAACATAAGTGACCCGATTAATTGTCTAAATGGTAATTTTTCGCAATTTTGATCTGGCTGTTGCATTAGTCGCAAATCAAGTCCTTTTTCCATGGGTGTACTAATTGGTTTTGCATCATCCATATAAAATCTTTTCAATATTTTCTTAGTATATTCCGCCTGATGCAAAAACATAATTTTTCTTTCGGTATCGTAAATAATTTCTAGTCCTACAAAAATATTCGGTTCACACGTCGTTATTTCAAATTTATGCTTAAGAATGTCAACCACTTGCATTAAAATTATTTCATCGGAGGCTAATATCAAACCATCATCTACAAATAAAACAATATACACAGTACAGTTATTGATTCTTCCTACATAAATTGAATTTTCTATATCACAGCCTACAAGATTAAATTCGCTTAAGAAATTCGTAAAAGTTTTATTCCAACATCTCGCAGATTGTTTCAGACCGTATACAGATTTATTTAGTTTACAAACATACGAATTACTGTTAGAACCGTCGAGACCTTCGGGAATTTTCATATATACTTCCTCGTCGAGAACTCCATAAAGGAACGCTGTTTTAACATCAAATTGCACCATTTTTAAGTTTAATTGCACAGTGAGGGATAACATAACGCGTAAGGCATCGTATCGAACTACCGGAGAAAAAGTCTCATTATAATCGATTCCGTATTTTTGGCGATAACCGCGAGCACAAAGTCGAGCTTTACATTTCCGCTCTTTTCCTGCTTTCGCTTCTTGAACTTTAAATACCCACGTGGAATCAATTATAGTGCGATTTTTCGGTTTTTCAACAATTGACCACGTATTGTTCTTTGCGTGTGCCATTAATTCGTCCTCAATTGCCTTTTTCCAATATTTCGCGTCAGGACCTGCTACAGCCTCTTGATACGAGCTTGGTTCCTGATATTCGATACAATTTCCCTCAAAACGATCAGGCTTCCTTAGAGATCTTCGGTCTCTTAAAGATCGATTGGCTATTGATCTTTCTTCACACTTTTTCTTAACAGTAAGTTTCACTCTTGGTTCTTGGTTGTTGTTCGATGTAGATTTTGTGCTGCATTTTCTAATCTCGTCCGTGGGGATGACTGTTGTTTCTTCGAAAATTTGATTTTTCGGTACACTTCCTTCTATTGTATCTCGCGCGTTTTCTTCACTACGTGGCGTCGGTATATCGAATGTTTCGATTTGATTTTTATTGCAATATTTTTCTGTTTCGTCAAATCGCACGTTTCTTGATACAATTATTTTTCTTTTATTTTCATCGTAAAGTCGATAATTGGATGAATCTTTTTCATATCCGACAAATATCGTTTTCTTTGCGGTAGGGTCTAATTTATTCCGAAATAATTTTGGTGTAAGTGTATAAGCCGTTGATCCAAAAATTTTTAAACTTGACAAATTCGGCTTCTTGCCCTTCCAACACTCATAAGGTGTAGTGGATGGATTCCAAGTCGAAGAGGTCAAATTCAATAAATAAATTGCGGTGTTCACGGCTTCCGCCCAAAAATATTTCGGAAGTTTACTAGAAATTAGCACAGTCCGCGCGCTTTCCATTACAGTACGATTCTCTCGCTCAGCGGATCCGTTCTGGCTAGGTGTATAAGGAGCGGTCAATTCCAACTTTATTCCTTTGCGGTCTAGATAGTTTTGCATTTGAATATTTTTGAATTCTCTCCCGTTGTCACATCGTAATACTTTAATGACGCGATCAAATTTATTGAAAATTGCGCGTTCAAATATTTTGAATTGTTCAAATACGTCAGACTTATGTCTTAAAAAATATACAATTCTGTATCCTGAACTCTCGTCTTTGAACAATAAAAAATATCTAGCACCTCCGAGAGAATCGACTGGCATTGGTCCGCACACGTCGCTACAAAAAAATTCTCCCGGTTTCCAACTTTCGTGCTTATTATTTTCCTTAAACGGTAGGCTGTGTGTCTTACCGAGTTGACACGCTTCGCACACGACGTCAACACTCTTTGCAATATTTAATCCGTTTATTACCCCAAGTTTAGCCATCGACTCAATTGTCCGTTTGTTGACATGGCCCATCCGCTCATGCCATAGCTGTATATCGAACGATATCGCGTTTGCCTCTATGTTTAAAATTGTACGGAATAACATTCGGTAGATTTCGTTATTTTGTTTTATTCCTTGCGCCACTACTACATTTTCCTTCAGAATTTCAGCTAAATTTTTTTCGAAAATGATTTTGTAATCTCTAGAGGTACAGACTCCTACGGAGAATAAATTTTTACGCAATCGCGGTACATACAAAACGTCGTCTATTACGCCTTTTTCCCATTTTCCGTTTACAAATTTTTCGATAAAAATACTACCAGTACCTTCGATTTGACAAACCTCATTGTCTCCTAGGACTACAGTTGCTCCGCTGTTCGATTTGAAGTTTTGGAGCCAGTCACGCCGAAATGTCAGGTGCCTCGATGCCCCGCTGTCGGTGATCCACGCATCTGCGATGTCTTCTTCTAAAATTTTCTCCGCCTCGCGTCGGGTTTCTATCCAGGTAGCTGCTTCATGAGATTCTTCATTCAGCGTTGATACAAAAGCAGAAGCTGGATGATACGTCTTGCTCATTGATTCTCGTCTATTCGTCTTAATTGCGTACTTCTTTCTTCGACAATACTTTGCAATATGCCCCGGCTTTTTGCAGAAATGGCAAACTATATCTGGTTTTGTGAATTCAGACTTCGGTGGCGTTTTATGTCTTTCCATTTGTGTTGCACGACGATTATTGAAGATAGCAAACGCGCTGGCTTCATCATCTTGTTCAGTGAGCCTCTTTTCTTCTTTAATTAGACGTTCTTGGAGTATATCGATAGTTTGTTTGCTTATATCCAAACTATCCCAGGCTGTGACGAAATTATTATATTTTGCTGATAAACTACCAAGTATTTTCGCGATAATCGCTGTTGGTGTCAGCTTCTCTTCTAAATCTTCTAGCATTCGGGCCATATTCACGACCTTCGTTATGTATTGTACGATACTCTCCGATACTTCCATTTTGCAAGCGTAAAACTTTTGCAATAAGATTGATTTGTTAGTGGCTGATTTATGTTCATAAATTAGAATTACTTTTTCCCACATTTCCCGAGCGGTTTCACACGTAATAAAATTTTCTAGTTGACTGGGGAGCATTGCCGATGCTAGTATACACATGGCTTTTGCGTTTTCTTTCGTCCATTTCATTCCCTCAGCATCGCTCAGATTTTCAGGTTTTTCTTTCTTGCTGCCGGTAACATAGTCGATCACTCCGTTGGCTGTTAAGAGTGGTCGCATCTGGAATTTCCAGATTTGAAAATTAGTCCCGTCGAATTTTGCTAGTTGTGGGCAGGAAAATTCTGACGCCATTTTCTTCGTATCTTCTTCTTCTGGATACGGCAAGACAAATCCCGATGTGCTTACACTTGTTCTTATTTTTGCAATATACCTGGGCCCATAACCTGTTGCGATTACTCGCGAAGATGCAGGTAGGAAGTTGCAATTAACAAGAACAAAGTAGATATGACACTGAATTCTTATTATTATTATTAGATAATATACATGTACGCCTGGATTATAGTCTTGATGTCAAACGGACTCGTCGGCAGAAAAACCGTTTAATTACTAGACCGGGTTAATAGGCTTTCGGCTCTTAAATAGGGACTTGACTCCGTAGCCAACACGCTGATGTGTTTACAATAAGTCTTGTAGACAAATAATATTTATAACATATGATAATATTAACACTGTCGTTGAATCGGTGTATAGGAGGTGAGAGCGAAAACGTAAAATCTGACTATATATACTGCATAGATCAGTTGCAGGGTGCAATATCGAGTAGGATTTATTGATAATTTCGTAATACAAAGCGAAATTGCACCTAGGATAAGAAAATAACATCGAAAACGAAGATTTTGTTTTCTCCTCGTTTTTGAGCTTTTCACGAGCTGAAACGTTCAAAAACGAGGAGAAACGGAAATCACTATATACGGCTATTTTAACTGTATAGGGTAGTTACCGGGTGCATTATCGAATAGAGGTCGTTAAGAAATACGTAATGCAAAGCGAAATTGCACCTAGAATAATATACAAACATAGAAAATGAGAATTTCTGTCGTTGAATCGGTGTATAGGAGGTGAGAGCGAAAACGTAAAATCTGACTATCTATACTGCATAGAGCAGTTGCAGGGTGCAATATCGAGTAGAATTTATTGATAATTTCGTAATACAAAGCGAAATTGCACCTAGAATAAGAAAATAACATTGAAAACGGAGATTTTGTTTTCTCCTCGTTTTTGAGCTTTTCACGAGCTGAAACGTTTAAAAACGAGGAGAAACGGAAATCACTATATACGGCTATTTTAATTGTATAGGGCAGTTACCGGGTACATTATCGAATAAAGGCAGTTAAGAAATACGTAATGCAAAGCGAAATTGCACCTAGAATAATATACAAACATAGAAAATGAGCATTTCTGTCGTTGAATCGGTGTATAGGAGGTGAGAGCGAAAACGTAAAATCTGACTATCTATACTGCATAGAGCAGTTGCAGGGTGCAATATCGAGTAGAATTTATTGATAATTTCGTAATACAAAGCGAAATTGCACCTAGAATAAGAAAATAACATCGAAAACGTAGATTTTGTTTTCTCCTCGTTTTTGAGCTTTTCACGAGCTGAAACGTTTAAAAACGAGGAGAAACGGAAATCACTATATACGGCTATTTTAACTGTATAGGGCAGTTACCGGGTGCATTATCGAATAAAGGCAGTTAAGAAATACGTAATGCAAAGCGAAATTGCACCTAGAATAATATACAAACATAGAAAATGAGCATTTCTGTCGTTGAATCGGTGTATAGGAGGTGAGAGCGAAAACGTAAAATCTGACTATCTATACTGCATAGAGCAGTTGCAGGGTGCAATATCGAGTAGAATTTATTGATAATTTCGTAATACAAAGCGAAATTGCACCTAGGATAAGAAAATAACATCGAAAATAAAGATTTTGTTTTCTCCTCGTTTTTGTGCTTTTCACGAGCTGAAACGTTCAAAAACGAGGTGAAACGGAAATCATTATATCCGGCTATTTTAACTGTATAGGGCAGTTACCGGGTGCATTATCGAATAGAGGCAGTTAAGAAATACGTAATGCAAAGCGAAATTGCACCTAGAATAAGAAAATAACATCGAAAACGGAGATTTTGTTTTCTCCTCCTTTTTTAGCTTTTCACGAGCTGAAACGTTTAAAAACGAGGAGAAACGGAAATCACTATATACGGCTATTTTAACTGTATAGGGCAGTTACCGGGTGCATTATCGAATAAAGGCTGTTAAGAAATACGTAATGCAAAGCGAAATTGCACCTAGAATAATATACAAACATAGAAAATGAGCATTTCTGTCGTTGAATCGGTGTATAGGAGGTGAGAGCGAAAACGTAAAATCTGACTATCTATACTGCATAGAGCAGTTGCAGGGTGCAATATCGAGTAGAATTTATTGATAATTTCTTAATACAAAGCGAAATTGCACCTAGGATAAGAAAATAACATCGAAAATAAAGATTTTTTTTTCTCCTCGTTTTTGAGCATTTCACGAGCTGAAACGTTCAAAAACGAGGTGAAACGGAAATCATTATATCCGGCTATTTTAACTGTATAGGGTAGTTACCGGGTGCATTATCGAATAGAGGCAGTTAAGAAATACGTAATGCAAAGCGAAATTGCACCTAGAATAATATACAAACATAGAAAATGAGCATTTCTGTCGTTGAATCGGTGTATAGGAGGTGAGAGCGAAAACGTAAAATCTGACTATATATACTGCATAGATCAGTTGCAGGGTGCAATATCGAGTAGGTTTTATTGATAATTTCGTAATACAAAGCGAAATTGCACCTAGGATAAGAAAATAACATCGAAAATAAAGATTTTTTTTTCTCCTCGTTTTTGAGCTTTTCACGAGCTGAAACGTTCAAAAACGATGAGAAACGGAAATCATTATATCCGGCTATTTTAACTGTATAGGGTAGTTACCGGATGCATTATCAAATAGAGGTCGCTAAGAAATACGTAATGCAAAGCGTAATTGCACCTAGAATAATATACAAACATAGAAAATGAGCATTTCTGTCGTTGAATCGGTGTATAGGAGGTGATAGCGAAAACGTAAAATCTGACTATATATACTGCATAGATCAGTTGCTGGGTGCAATAGCGAGTAGAATTTATTATAATTTCGTAATACAAAGCGAAATTGCACCTACAATAAGAAAATAACATTGAAAACGAAGATTTTATTTTCTCCTCGTATTTGTGCTTTTCACGAGCTGAAACGTTCAAAAACGAGGTGAAACGGAAATCATTATATCCGGCTATTTTAACTGTATAGGGCAGTTACCGGGTGCATTATCGAATAGAGGCAGTTAAGAAATACGTAATGCAAAGTGAAATTGCACCTAGGATAAGAAAATAACATCGAAAATAAAGATTTTTTTTTCTCCTCGTTTTTGAGCATTTCACGAGCTGAAACGTTCAAAAACGAGGTGAAACGGAAATCATTATATCCGGCTATTTTAACTGTATAGGGCAGTTACC
>JACCIA010000276.1:0-12931 GCA_018906985.1 Apocrypta bakeri
TAACTCCAACTCAGCTAGGTTTTATGCCTGCTCCGATTTCACCACCGAATCCTCTTCACTGTCGACTGCTCTTCCGCATTTCTGTCGTTGAATCGGTGTATAGGAGGTGAGAGCGAAAACGTAAATTCTGACTATATATACTGCATAGATCAGTTGCAGGGTGCAATATCGAGTAGGATTTATTGATAATTTCGTAATACAAAGCGAAATTGCACCTAGGATAAGAAAATAACATCGAAAATAAAGATTTTTTTTCTCCTCGTTTTTGTGCTTTTCACGAGCTGAAACGTTCAAAAACGAGGAGAAACGGAAATCACTATATACGGCTATTTTAACTGTATAGGGCAGTTACCGGGTGCATTATCGAATAGAGGCAGTTAAGAAATACGTAATGCAAAGCGAAATTGCACCTAGAATAATATACAAACATAGAAAATGAGCATTTCTGTCGTTGAATCGGTGTATAGGAGGTGAGAGCGAAAACGTAAAATCTGACTATATACTGCATAGATCAGTTGCAGGGTGCAATATCGAGTAGGAATTTATTGATAATTTCGTAATACAAAGCGAAATTGCACCTAGAATAAGAAAATAACATTGAAAACGAAGATTTTATTTTCTCCTCGTTTTTGTGCTTTTCACGAGCTGAAACGTTCAAAAACGAGGTGAAACGGAAATCATTATATCCGGCTATTTTAACTGTATAGGGCAGTTACCGGGTGCATTATCGAATAGAGGCAGTTAAGAAATACGTAATGCAAAGCGAAATTGCACCTAGAATAATATACAAACATAGAAAATGAGCATTTCTGTCGTTGAATCGGTGTATAGGAGGTGAGAGCGAAAACGTAAAATCTGACTATATATACTGCATAGATCAGTTGCAGGGTGCAATATCGAGTAGGAATTTATTGATAATTTCGTAATACAAAGCGAAATTGCACCTAGAATAAGAAAATAACATCGAAAATTTCTCCTCGTTTTGTGCTTTTCACGAGCTGAAACGTTCAAAAACGAGGAGAAACGGAAATCACTATATACGGCTATTTTAACTGTATAGGGCAGTTACCGGGTGCATTATCGAATAGAGGCAGTTAAGAAATACGTAATGCAAAGCGAAATTGCACCTAGAATAATATACAAACATAGAAAATGAGCATTTCTGTCGTTGAATCGGTGTATAGGAGGTGAGAGCGAAAACGTAAAATCTGACTATATATACTGCATAGATCAGTTGCAGGGTGCAATATCGAGTAGGATTTATTGATAATTTCGTAATACAAAGCGAAATTGCACCTAGAATAAGAAAATAACATTGAAAACGAAGATTTTATTTTCTCCTCGTTTTTGTGCTTTTCACGAGCTGAAACGTTCAAAAACGAGGTGAAACGGAAATCATTATATCCGGCTATTTTAACTGTATAGGGCAGTTACCGGGTGCATTATCGAATAGAGGCAGTTAAGAAATACGTAATGCAAAGCGAAATTGCACCTAGAATAATATACAAACATAGAAAATGAGCATTTCTGTCGTTGAATCGGTGTATAGGAGGTGAGAGCGAAAACGTAAAATCTGACTATATATACTGCATAGATCAGTTGCAGGGTGCAATATCGAGTAGGAATTTATTGATAATTTCGTAATACAAAGCGAAATTGCACCTAGAATAAGAAAATAACATCGAAAACGAAGATTTTTTTTCTCCTCGTTTTTGTGCTTTTCACGAGCTGAAACGTTCAAAAACGAGGAGAAACGGAAATCACTATATACGGCTATTTTAACTGTATAGGGCAGTTACCGGGTGCATTATCGAATAGAGGCAGTTAAGAAATACGTAATGCAAAGCGAAATTGCACCTAGAATAATATACAAACATAGAAAATGAGCATTTCTGTCGTTGAATCGGTGTATAGGAGGTGAGAGCGAAAACGTAAAATCTGACTATATATACTGCATAGATCAGTTGCAGGGTGCAATATCGAGTAGAATTTATTGATAATTTCGTAATACAAAGCGAAATTGCACCTAGAATAAGAAAATAACATTGAAAACGAAGATTTTATTTTCTCCTCGTTTTTGTGCTTTTCACGAGCTGAAACGTTCAAAAACGAGGAGAAACGGAAATCACTATATACGGCTATTTTAACTGTATAGGGCAGTTACCGGGTGCATTATCGAATAGAGGCAGTTAAGAAATACGTAATGCAAAGCGAAATTGCACCTAGAATAATATACAAACATAGAAAATGAGCATTTCTGTCGTTGAATCGGTGTATAGGAGGTGAGAGCGAAAACGTAAAATCTGACTATATATACTGCATAGATCAGTTGCAGGGTGCAATATCGAGTAGGATTTATTGATAATTTCGTAATACAAAGCGAAATTGCACCTAGAATAAGAAAATAACATTGAAAACGAAGATTTTATTTTCTCCTCGTTTTTGTGCTTTTCACGAGCTGAAACGTTCAAAAACGAGGTGAAACGGAAATCATTATATCCGGCTATTTTAACTGTATAGGGCAGTTACCGGGTGCATTATCGAATAGAGGCAGTTAAGAAATACGTAATGCAAAGCGAAATTGCACCTAGAATAATATACAAACATAGAAAATGAGCATTTCTGTCGTTGAATCGGTGTATAGGAGGTGAGAGCGAAAACGTAAAATCTGACTATATATACTGCATAGATCAGTTGCAGGGTGCAATATCGAGTAGGATTTATTGATAATTTCGTAATACAAAGCGAAATTGCACCTAGAATAAGAAAATAACATTGAAAACGAAGATTTTATTTTCTCCTCGTTTTTGTGCTTTTCACGAGCTGAAACGTTCAAAAACGAGTAGAAACGGAAATCACTATATACGGCTATTTTAACTGTATAGGGCAGTTACCGGGTGCATTATCGAATAGAGGCAGTTAAGAAATACGTAATGCAAAGCGAAATTGCACCTAGAATAATATACAAACATAGAAAATGAGCATTTCTGTCGTTGAATCGGTGTATAGGAGGTGAGAGCGAAAACGTAAAATCTGACTATATATACTGCATAGATCAGTTGCAGGGTGCAATATCGAGTAGGAATTTATTGATAATTTCGTAATACAAAGCGAAATTGCACCTAGAATAAGAAAATAACATTGAAAACGAAGATTTTATTTTCTCCTCGTTTTTGTGCTTTTCACGAGCTGAAACGTTCAAAAACGAGGAGAAACGGAAATCACTATATACGGCTATTTTAACTGTATAGGGCAGTTACCGGGTGCATTATCGAATAGAGGCAGTTAAGAAATACGTAATGCAAAGCGAAATTGCACCTAGAATAATATACAAACATAGAAAATGAGCATTTCTGTCGTTGAATCGGTGTATAGGAGGTGAGAGCGAAAACGTAAAATCTGACTATATATACTGCATAGATCAGTTGCAGGGTGCAATATCGAGTAGGAATTTATTGATAATTTCGTAATACAAAGCGAAATTGCACCTAGAATAAGAAAATAACATTGAAAACGAAGATTTTATTTTCTCCTCGTTTTTGTGCTTTTCACGAGCTGAAACGTTCAAAAACGAGGTGAAACGGAAATCATTATATCCGGCTATTTTAACTGTATAGGGCAGTTACCGGGTGCATTATCGAATAGAGGCAGTTAAGAAATACGTAATGCAAAGCGAAATTGCACCTAGAATAATATACAAACATAGAAAATGAGCATTTCTGTCGTTGAATCGGTGTATAGGAGGTGAGAGCGAAAACGTAAAATCTGACTATATATACTGCATAGATCAGTTGCAGGGTGCAATATCGAGTAGGATTTATTGATAATTTCGTAATACAAAGCGAAATTGCACCTAGAATAAGAAAATAACATCGAAAACAAAGATTTTTTTTCTCCTCGTTTTTGTGCTTTTCACGAGCTGAAACGTTCAAAAACGAGGAGAAACGGAAATCACTATATACGGCTATTTTAACTGTATAGGGCAGTTACCGGGTGCATTATCGAATAAAGGCAGTTAAGAAATACGTAATGCAAAGCGAAATTGCACCTAGAATAATATACAAACATAGAAAATGAGCATTTCTGTCGTTGAATCGGTGTATAGGAGGTGAGAGCGAAAACGTAAAATCTGACTATATATACTGCATAGATCAGTTGCAGGGTGCAATATCGAGTAGGATTTATTGATAATTTCGTAATACAAAGCGAAATTGCACCTAGAATAAGAAAATAACATCGAAAACGAAGATTTTTTTTCTCCTCGTTTTGTGCTTTTCACGAGCTGAAACGTTCAAAAACGAGGAGAAACGGAAATCACTATATACGGCTATTTTAACTGTATAGGGCAGTTACCGGGTGCATTATCGAATAGAGGCAGTTAAGAAATACGTAATGCAAAGCGAAATTGCACCTAGAATAATATACAAACATAGAAAATGAGCATTTCTGTCGTTGAATCGGTGTATAGGAGGTGAGAGCGAAAACGTAAAATCTGACTATATATACTGCATAGATCAGTTGCAGGGTGCAATATCGAGTAGGATTTATTGATAATTTCGTAATACAAAGCGAAATTGCACCTAGAATAAGAAAATAACATTGAAAACGAAGATTTTATTTTCTCCTCGTTTTTGTGCTTTTCACGAGCTGAAACGTTCAAAAACGAGGTGAAACGGAAATCATTATATCCGGCTATTTTAACTGTATAGGGCAGTTACCGGGTGCATTATCGAATAGAGGCAGTTAAGAAATACGTAATGCAAAGCGAAATTGCACCTAGAATAATATACAAACATAGAAAATGAGCATTTCTGTCGTTGAATCGGTGTATAGGAGGTGAGAGCGAAAACGTAAATTCTGACTATATATACTGCATAGATCAGTTGCAGGGTGCAATATCGAGTAGGATTTATTGATAATTTCGTAATACAAAGCGAAATTGCACCTAGGAATAAGAAAATAACATCGAAAACGAAGATTTTATTTTCTCCTCGTTTTTGTGCTTTTCACGAGCTGAAACGTTCAAAAACGAGGAGAAACGGAAATCACTATATACGGCTATTTTAACTGTATAGGGCAGTTACCGGGTGCATTATCGAATAGAGGCAGTTAAGAAATACGTAATGCAAAGCGAAATTGCACCTAGAATAATATACAAACATAGAAAATGAGCATTTCTGTCGTTGAATCGGTGTATAGGAGGTGAGAGCGAAAACGTAAATTCTGACTATATATACTGCATAGATCAGTTGCAGGGTGCAATATCGAGTAGGATTTATTGATAATTTCGTAATACAAAGCGAAATTGCACCTAGAATAAGAAAATAACATCGAAAATAAAGATTTTTTTTCTCCTCGTTTTTGTGCTTTTCACGAGCTGAAACGTTCAAAAACGAGGAGAAACGGAAATCACTATATACGGCTATTTTAACTGTATAGGGCAGTTACCGGGTGCATTATCGAATAAAGGCAGTTAAGAAATACGTAATGCAAAGCGAAATTGCACCTAGAATAATATACAAACATAGAAAATGAGCATTTCTGTCGTTGAATCGGTGTATAGGAGGTGAGAGCGAAAACGTAAAATCTGACTATATATACTGCATAGATCAGTTGCAGGGTGCAATATCGAGTAGGATTTATTGATAATTTCGTAATACAAAGCGAAATTGCACCTAGAATAAGAAAATAACATTGAAAACGAAGATTTTATTTTCTCCTCGTTTTTGTGCTTTTCACGAGCTGAAACGTTCAAAAACGAGGTGAAACGGAAATCATTATATCCGGCTATTTTAACTGTATAGGGCAGTTACCGGGTGCATTATCGAATAGAGGCAGTTAAGAAATACGTAATGCAAAGCGAAATTGCACCTAGAATAATATACAAACATAGAAAATGAGCATTTCTGTCGTTGAATCGGTGTATAGGAGGTGAGAGCGAAAACGTAAAATCTGACTATATATACTGCATAGATCAGTTGCAGGGTGCAATATCGAGTAGAATTTATTGATAATTTCGTAATACAAAGCGAAATTGCACCTAGAATAAGAAAATAACATTGAAAACGAAGATTTTATTTTCTCCTCGTTTTTGTGCTTTTCACGAGCTGAAACGTTCAAAAACGAGGTGAAACGGAAATCATTATATCCGGCTATTTTAACTGTTGTAACGTGGTCCACTCGGTGGCAAGGGGGTGAAGGGTGGTTTAAGCCCAACGCCTCCTTACCTCCGTTCCCGGGGTCCTCGCACTATTACTTTATTATACTGATCCGAATCTCAGAAGGGGATCCGTGAGATTCCGCGAATCGGGAGGTTCGCGGTGAGGACGTCACAATAATTTATACAGATATAGTTATACTCAAATTGCTATCATTTATTCCATTATTCAATTACACACCTTAAATATATTCAGTTAAATCGCGCTTCTATAACACCACGTGTTCGATCGCTTCTCCAACGCTATACGCTAGACTCACGCGTCAACACTCTCGCTCACATCCATACAGCTAAAACACTACATACAACAAAGACATTACTTACAATCTCGCTTCTCTCTCGCTCTTTCTCTCTCTCTCTCTCTTCCGGCACAGGTCCGCTCAGCCCGTCCCGAGCCCTGGTAAGTTAGACTTACCCGATTCGTCTGATCGGCCCCGCGCTCTCTCTCAACCTCCGGCGATGTCGCTGGCCCCTATAGGTCTCCGTCCTCGGCCGTCTTCTTCCTCAGGAACTGACGCCGACGGTGGCTTGGCGGACAATCTCCCGCACTCCCTTGCTGAGAGGACAGTCCCCAAGCTCGGTCTATACCAGCTATGCCAAGCTGAGATCGCTAATTCACTCGCCACGTTTATGTAGCTACTGTGCACACTCACACACACGACGCGACAGCGATTCTACAGAACACGTAAGCTTCTTCGCACACGAAAGCTATTCTCGTTAAGCATCTAGCCCGCACGGCGGATCTCAACACATACAATAACCCCACGACGATTTATTCTACTCAACTACAACCTCTCGTCAATTTATAACCTCTCAACAAGACAATTCGTACACAACTCACAACCGCACACCTCGGGGTTTCATCCACGACTACACAACCTCACACCTCGGGGGTTCATCCGCAACTACACAACCTCACACCTCGGGGGTTCATCCGCAACTACACAACCTCACACCTCGGGGGTTCATCCGCAACTACACAACCTCACACCTCGGGGGTTCATCCGCAACTACACAACCTCACACCTCGGGGGTTCATCCGCAACTACACAACCTCACACCTCGGGGGTTCATCCGCAACTACACAACCTCACACCTCGGGGGTTCATCCGCAACTACACAACCTCACACCTCGGGGGTTCATCCGCAACTAACTACGCATTACGCTAATGCCGGCACGCGACAACGCCGATTGACCGACCAATCTGCTGAACCAATCAGCGCTGTCCGTACATCGGCCGACGTCGCTAGCTCGAGCTCGCCGGCGCCGCACGCCTAGGCTGGGTCTCTATGCCCGATACCGGCGAGCTCCCCCTCCCGACGGTCGCAGCGCGTGCCTTGCTCGCACATAGGCGCTTGGCGCTAACCGTCCACGCTACATACATTTTTCCCCGAATTTGCCTGTCGCAGCAGGCTTACAACAATTCTATATTTTCCGCTACACACGCCTTCTTATCCCTTCTTTCTTCTACTCGACGGCTCTATTCTCCGAAGCCCTTCTCCCTGACTTCTCGAACCTTCTCGAAGCGTACATATTCCTCTCTGGTTCGGCCCGTTCTCTCACGTTCGACGTACAACATAAATTCAATAGACACATTAAAATACGCTTTTTCGAAAGGGTTAAATAACCAAGGGTGGAGAAGGAGGATTCTCGCACTACATACATACTAGCGACGAGCCCCTCGTCGCACTGTATAGGGCAGTTACCGGGTGCATTATCGAATAGAGGCAGGTAAGAAATACGTAATGCAAAGCGAAATTGCACCTAGAATAATATACAAACATAGAAAATGAGCATTTCTGTCATTGAATCGGTGTATAGGAGGTGAGAGCGAAAACGTAAAATCTGACTATATATACTGCATAGATCAGTTGCAGGGTGCAATATCGAGTAGGAATTTATTGATAATTTCGTAATACAAAGCGAAATTGCACCTAGAATAAGAAAATAACATTGAAAACGAAGATTTTATTTTCTCCTCGTTTTTGTGCTTTTCACGAGCTGAAACGTTCAAAAACGAGGTGAAACGGAAATCATTATATCCGGCTATTTTAACTGTATAGGGCAGTTACCGGGTGCATTATCGAATAGAGGCAGTTAAGAAATACGTAATGCAAAGCGAAATTGCACCTAGAATAATATACAAACATAGAAAATGAGCATTTCTGTCGTTGAATCGGTGTATAGGAGGTGAGAGCGAAAACGTAAAATCTGACTATATATACTGCATAGATCAGTTGCAGGGTGCAATATCGAGTAGGATTTATTGATAATTTCGTAATACAAAGCGAAATTGCACCTAGGATAAGAAAATAACATCGAAAATAAAGATTTTTTTTCTCCTCGTTTTTGTGCTTTTCACGAGCTGAAACGTTCAAAAACGAGGAGAAACGGAAATCACTATATACGGCTATTTTAACTGTATAGGGCAGTTACCGGGTGCATTATCGAATAGAGGCAGTTAAGAAATACGTAATGCAAAGCGAAATTGCACCTAGAATAATATACAAACATAGAAAATGAGCATTTCTGTCGTTGAATCGGTGTATAGGAGGTGAGAGCGAAAACGTAAAATCTGACTATATATACTGCATAGATCAGTTGCAGGGTGCAATATCGAGTAGAATTTATTGATAATTTCGTAATACAAAGCGAAATTGCACCTAGAATAAGAAAATAACATTGAAAACGAAGATTTTATTTTCTCCTCGTTTTTGTGCTTTTCACGAGCTGAAACGTTCAAAAACGAGGTGAAACGGAAATCATTATATCCGGCTATTTTAACTGTATAGGGCAGTTACTGGGTGCATTATCGAATAGAGGCAGTTAACAAATACGTAATGCAAAGCGAAATTGCACCTAGAATAATATACAAACATAGAAAATGAGCATTTCTGTCGTTGAATCGGTGTATAGGAGGTGAGAGTGAAAACGTAAAATCTGACTATATATACTGCATAGATCAGTTGCAGGGTGCAACATCGAGTAGGAATTTATTGATAATTTCGTAATACAAAGCGAAATTGCACCTAGAATAAGAAAATAACATTGAAAACGAAGATTTTATTTTCTCCTCGTTTTTGTGCTTTTCACGAGCTGAAACGTTCAAAAACGAGGTGAAACGGAAATCATTATATACGGCTATTTTAACTGTATAGGGCAGTTACCGGGTGCATTATCGAATAGAGGCAGTTAAGAAATACGTAATGCAAAGCGAAATTGCACCTAGAATAATATACAAACATAGAAAATGAGCATTTCTGTCGTTGAATCGGTGTATAGGAGGTGAGAGCGAAAACGTAAAATCTGACTATATATACTGCATAGATCAGTTGCAGGGTGCAATATCGAGTAGGAATTTATTGATAATTTCGTAATACAAAGCGAAATTGCACCTAGAATAAGAAAATAACATCGAAAACGAAGATTTTATTTTCTCCTCGTTTTTGTGCTTTTCACGAGCTGAAACGTTCAAAAACGAGGTGAAACGGAAATCATTATATCCGGCTATTTTAACTGTATAGGGCAGTTACCGGGTGCATTATCGAATAGAGGCAGTTAAGAAATACGTAATGCAAAGCGAAATTGCACCTAGAATAATATACAAACATAGAAAATGAGCATTTCTGTCGTTGAATCGGTGTATAGGAGGTGAGAGCGAAAACGTAAAATCTGACTATATATACTGCATAGATCAGTTGCAGGGTGCAATATCGAGTAGGATTTATTGATAATTTCGTAATACAAAGCGAAATTGCACCTAGGATAAGAAAATAACATCGAAAATAAAGATTTTTTTTCTCCTCGTTTTTGTGCTTTTCACGAGCTGAAACGTTCAAAAACGAGGAGAAACGGAAATCACTATATACGGCTATTTTAACTGTATAGGGCAGTTACCGGGTGCATTATCGAATAGAGGCAGTTAAGAAATACGTAATGCAAAGCGAAATTGCACCTAGAATAATATACAAACATAGAAAATGAGCATTTCTGTCGTTGAATCGGTGTATAGGAGGTGAGAGCGAAAACGTAAAATCTGACTATATATACTGCATAGATCAGTTGCAGGGTGCAATATCGAGTAGAATTTATTGATAATTTCGTAATACAAAGCGAAATTGCACCTAGAATAAGAAAATAACATTGAAAACGAAGATTTTATTTTCTCCTCGTTTTTGTGCTTTTCACGAGCTGAAACGTTCAAAAACGAGGTGAAACGGAAATCATTATATCCGGCTATTTTAACTGTATAGGGCAGTTACCGGGTGCATTATCGAATAGAGGCAGTTAAGAAATACGTAATGCAAAGCGAAATTGCACCTAGAATAATATACAAACATAGAAAATGAGCATTTCTGTCGTTGAATCGGTGTATAGGAGGTGAGAGCGAAAACGTAAAATCTGACTATATACTGCATAGAAAATCTGACTATATACTGCATAGATCAGTTGCAGGGTGCAATATCGAGTAGAATTTATTGAATAATTTCGTAATACAAAGCGAAATTGCACCTAGAATAAGAAAATAACATCGAAAACGTAAGATTTTGTTTTCTCCTCGTTTTTGTGCTTTTCACGAGCTGAAACGTTCAAAAACGAGGATGAAACGGAAATCACTATATACGGCTATTTTAACTGTATAGGGCAGTTACCGGGTGCATTATCGAATAGAGGCAGTTAAGAAATACCGTAATGCAAAGCGAAATTGCACCTAGAATAATATACAAACATAGAAAATGAGCATTTCTGTCGTTGAATCGGTGTATAGGAGGTGAGAGCGAAAACGTAAAATCTGACTATATATACTGCATAGATCAGTTGCAGGGTGCAATATCGAGTAGGAATTTATTGATAATTTCGTAATACAAAGCGAAATTGCACCTAGAATAAGAAAATAACATCGAAAACGAAGATTTTTTTTCTCCTCGTTTTTGTGCTTTTCACGAGCTGAAACGTTCAAAAACGAGGAGAAACGGAAATCACTATATACGGCTATTTTAACTGTATAGGGCAGTTACCGGGTGCATTATCGAATAGAGGCAGTTAAGAAATACGTAATGCAAAGCGAAATTGCACCTAGAATAATATACAAACATAGAAAATGAGCATTTCTGTCGTTGAATCGGTGTATAGGAGGTGAGAGCGAAAACGTAAAATCTGACTATATATACTGCATAGATCAGTTGCAGGGTGCAATATCGAGTAGGAATTTATTGATAATTTCGTAATACAAAGCGAAATTGCACCTAGAATAAGAAAATAACATCGAAAACGAAGATTTTATTTTCTCCTCGTTTTTGTGCTTTTCACGAGCTGAAACGTTCAAAAACGAGGTGAAACGGAAATCATTATATCCGGCTATTTTAACTGTATAGGGCAGTTACCGGGTGCATTATCGAATAGAGGCAGTTAAGAAATACGTAATGCAAAGCGAAATTGCACCTAGAATAATATACAAACATAGAAAATGAGCATTTCTGTCGTTGAATCGGTGTATAGGAGGTGAGAGCGAAAACGTAAAATCTGACTATATATACTGCATAGATCAGTTGCAGGGTGCAATATCGAGTAGAATTTATTGATAATTTCGTAATACAAAGCGAAATTGCACCTAGAATAAGAAAATAACATTGAAAACGAAGATTTTATTTTCTCCTCGTTTTTGTGCTTTTCACGAGCTGAAACGTTCAAAAACGAGGTGAAACGGAAATCATTATATCCGGCTATTTTAACTGTATAGGGCAGTTACCGGGTGCATTATCGAATAGAGGCAGTTAAGAAATACGTAATGCAAAGCGAAATTGCACCTAGAATAATATACAAACATAGAAAATGAGCATTTCTGTCGTTGAATCGGTGTATAGGAGGTGAGAGCGAAAACGTAAAATCTGACTATATATACTGCATAGATCAGTTGCAGGGTGCAATATCGAGTAGGAATTTATTGATAATTTCGTAATACAAAGCGAAATTGCACCTAGAATAAGAAAATAACATCGAAAACGAAGATTTTATTTTCTCCTCGTTTTTGTGCTTTTCACGAGCTGAAACGTTCAAAAACGAGGTGAAACGGAAATCACTTATATACGGCTATTTTAACTGTATAGGGCAGTTACCGGGTGCATTATCGAATAGAGGCAGTTAAGAAATACGTAATGCAAAGCGAAATTGCACCTAGAATAATATACAAACATAGAAAATGAGCATTTCTGTCGTTGAATCGGTGTATAGGAGGTGAGAGCGAAAACGTAAAATCTGACTATATATACTGCATAGATCAGTTGCAGGGTGCAATATCGAGTAGGAATTTATTGATAATTTCGTAATACAAAGCGAAATTGCACCTAGAATAAGAAAATAACATTGAAAACGAAGATTTTATTTTCTCCTCGTTTTTGTGCTTTTCACGAGCTGAAACGTTCAAAAACGAGGTGAAACGGAAATCATTATATCCGGCTATTTTAACTGTATAGGGCAGTTACCGGGTGCATTATCGAATAGAGGCAGTTAAGAAATACGTAATGCAAAGCGAAATTGCACCTAGAATAATATACAAACATAGAAAATGAGCATTTCTGTCGTTGAATCGGTGTATAGGAGGTGAGAGCGAAAACGTAAAATCTGACTATATACTGCATAGATCAGTTGCAGGGTGCAATATCGAGTAGGATTTATTGATAATTTCGTAATACAAAGCGAAATTGCACCTATAG
>JACCIA010000277.1:0-12367 GCA_018906985.1 Apocrypta bakeri
TGATACGCATGTGAAACCGTTAAACGTAGTATTGTTACATCTGAACATTTAAATGCATACATGACTGGTACAGGCCAGAACTGGTTTAGAGCATGCCAAATTGTTCATATTGCATGGCGAAATCATGGTTAGAAATCAATAAAACAAAGTACGCTAGCAATACAGGTTCTGATAAGCATCTTAAACTGGTAAACCTAGAATCGTTATATCTAACCATTTTAACTGCATACAGCATTGGAACAGTACACAACTGGTTCAGGAACAATTTCCTTAGGTGGTAAATGGACGGTGAAATACCAGATAAACACTTAAACTAGAAAATGAGCAATACAGGATCTGATACGCATGTGAAACCGTTAAACGTAGTATTGTTACATCTGACCATTTTAAATGCATACATGACTGGTACAGTCCAGAACTGGTTTAGAAGCATTCAAATTGTTCATATTGCAAGGCGAACTCATGGTTAGAAATAAATAAAACAAAGTACGAGCAATACAGGTTCTGATAAGCATCTTAAACTGTTAAACCTAGTATCGTTACATCTAACCATTTTAACTGCATACACCATTGGAACAGTATACAACTGGTTCAGGAACAATTTCCTTTGTGGTAATGGACGGTGAATTATCAGATAAAACACTTAAACAAGAAAATGAAGCAATACAGGATCTGATACGCATGTGAAACCGTTAAACGTAGTATTGTTACATCTGACCATTTGAACGGCATACATGATTGGTACAGTCCAGAACTGGTTAGAAGCAGTCTAACTGTTCATATTGCAAGGCGAACTCATGGATAGAAATCAATAAAACAAAGTACGAGCAATACAGGTTCTGATAAGCATCTTAAACTGTTAAACCTAGTATCGTTATATCTAACCATTTTAACTGAATTACAGCATTGGAACAGTACACAACTGGTTCAGGAATAATTTCCTTGGTGGTAATGGACGGTGAATTATCAGATAAAACACTTAAACTAGAAAATGAGCAATACAGGATCTGATAAGGATGTAAAACCGTTAAACGTAGTATTGTTACATCTGACCATTTGAACCGAAAACATGATTGGTACAGTCCAGAACTGGTTAGAAGCAGTCTAACAGTTCATATTGCAAGGCAAAATCATGGTTAGAAATCAATAAAACAAAGTACGAGCAATACAGGTTCTGATAAGCATCTTAAACTGTTAAACCTAGTATCGTTACATTTAACCATTTTAACTGCATACAGCATTGGTACTGTAAACAACTGGTCCAGGAACAATTTTCTTGGTGGTAATGGACGGTGAAATACCAGATAAAACACTTAAACTAGAAAATGAGCAATACAGGATCTGATACGCATGTGAAACCGTTAAACGTAGTATTGTTACATCTGAACATTTTAAATGCATACATGACTGGTACAGGCCAGAACTGGTTTAGAGCATGCAAATTGTTCATATTGCAATGGCGAAATCATGGTTAGAAATCAATAAAACAAAGTACGAGCAATACAGGTTCTGATAAGCATCTTAAACTGGTAAACCTAGAATCGTTATATCTAACCATTTTAACTGCATACAGCATTGGAACAGTACACAACTGGTTCAGGAACAATTTCCTTAGTGGTAATGGACGGTGAAATACCAGATAAAACACTTAAACAAGAAAATGAGCAATACAGTATCTGATACGCATGTGAAACCGTTAAACGTATTTTTGTTACATCTGACCATTTTAAATGCATACATGACTGGTACAGTCCAGAACTGGTTTAGAAGCATTCAAATTGTTCATATTGCAAGGCGAACTCATGGTTAGAAATCAATAAAACAAAGTACGAGCAATACAGGTTCTGATAAGCATCTTAAACTGTTAAACCTAGTATCGTTATATCTAACCATTTTAACTGCATACAGCATTGGAACAGTACACAACTGGTCCAGGAACAATTTCCTTGGTGGTAATGGACGGTGAAATACCAGATAAAACACTTAAACTAGAAAATGAGCAATACAGGATCTGATAATCATGTGAAACTGTTAAACGTAGTATTGTTACATCTGACCATTTTAACTGCATACATGACTGGTACAGTCCAGAACCGGTTAGAAGCAGTCTAACTGTTCATATTGCAAGGCGAACTCATGGTTAGAAATCAATAAAACAAAGTACGAGCAATACAGGTTCTGATAAGCATCTTAAACTGGTAAACCTAGTATCGTTATATCTAACCATTTAAACTGCATTCAGCATTGGAACAGTATACAACTGGTTCAGGAACAATTTCCTTAGTGGTAATGGACGGTGAAATACCAGATAAAATACTTAAACAAGAAAATGAGCAATACAGGATCTGATACGCATGTGAAACCATTAAACGTAGTATTGTTATATCTGACCATTTGTACGGCATACATGATTGGTACAGTCCAGAACTGGATAGAAGCAGTCAAACGGTTCATATTGCAAGGCGAAATCATGGTTAGAAATCAATAAAACAAATTACGAGCAATACAGGTTCTGATAAGCATCTTAAACTGGTAAACCTAGTATCGTTACATCTAACCATTTTAACTGCATACAGCATTGGAATAGTACACAACTCGTTCAGGAACAATTTCCTTGGTGGTAATGGACGGTGAATTATCAGATAAAACACTTAAACTAGAAAATGAGCAATACAGGATCTGATAAGGATGTAAAACCGTTAAACGTAGTATTGTTACATCTGACCATTTGAACCGAAAACATGATTGGTACAGTCCAGAACTGGTTAGAAGCAGTCTAACAGTTCATATTGCAAGGCAAAATCATGGTTAGAAATCAATAAAACAAAGTACGAGCAATACAGGTTCTGATAAGCATCTTAAACTGTTAAACCTAGTATCGTTACATTTAACCATTTTAACTGCATACAGCATTGGTACTGTAAACAACTGGTCCAGGAACAATTTTCTTGGTGGTAATGGACGGTGAAATACCAGATAAAACACTTAAACTAGAAAATGAGCAATACAGGATCTGATACGCATGTGAAACCGTTAAACGTAGTATTGTTACATCTGACCATTTGTACGGCATACATGATTGGTACAGTCCAGAACTGGATAGAAGCAGTCAAACGGTTCATATTGCAAGGCGAAATCATGGTTAGAAATCAATAAAACAAATTACGAGCAATACAGGTTCTGATAAGCATCTTAAACTGGTAAACCTAGTATCGTTACATCTAACCATTTTAACTGCATACAGCATTGGTACTGTAAACAACTGGTCCAGGAACAATTTCCTTTGTGGTAATGGACGGTGAAATACCAGATAAAACACTTAAACTAGAAAATGAGCAATACAGGATCTGATACGCATGTGAAACCGTTAAACGTAGTATTGTTACATCAGAACATTTTAAATGCATACATGACTGGTACAGGCCAGAACTGGTTTAGAGCATTCAAATTGTTCATATTGCAAGGCGAAATCATGGTTAGAAATCAATAAAACAAAGTACGAGCAATACAGGTTCTGATAAGCATCTTAAACTGGTAAACCTAGAATCGTTATATCTAACCATTTTAACTGCATACAGCATTGGAACAGTACACAACTGGTTCAGGAACAATTTCCTTAGTGGTAATGGACGGTGAAATATCAGATAAAACACTTAAACAAGAAAATGAGCAATACAGGATCTGATAAGGATGTGAAACCGTTAAACGTAGTATTGTTACATCTGACCATTTTAAATGCATACATGACTGGTACAGGCCAGAACTGGTTTCGAGCATTCAAATTGTTCATATTGCAAGGCGAACTCATGGTTAGAAATCAATAAAACAAAGTACGAGCAATACAGGTTCTGATAAGCATCTTAAACTGGTAAACCTAGAATCGTTATATCTAACCATTTTAACTGCATACAGCATTGGAACAGTACACAACTGGTTCAGGAACAATTTCCTTAGTGGTAATGGACGGTGAAATACCAGATAAAACACTTAAACTAGAAAATGAGCTATACAGGATCTGATACGCATGTGAAACCGTTAAACGTAGTATTGTTACATCTGACCATTTGAACCGAAAACATGATTGGTACAGTCCAGAACTGGTTAAAAGCAGTCTAACTGTTCATATTGCAAGGCGAAATCATGGTTAGAAATCAATTAAACAAAGTACGAGCAATACAGACTCTGATAAGCATCTTAAACTGGTAAACCTAGAATCGTTATATCGAACCATTTTAACTGCATACAGCATTGGAAAAATACACAACTGGTTCAGGAACAATTTCTTTAGTGGTAATGGACGGTGAAATACCAGATAAAACACTTAAACTAGAAAATGAGCAATACAGGATCTGATAAGGTTGTGAATCCGTTATACGTAGTATTGTTACATCTGACCATTTGAACGGCATACATGATTGGTACAGTCGAGAACTGGTTAGAAGCAGTCTAACTGTTCATATTGCAAGGCGAAATCATGGTTAGAAATCAATAAAACAAAGTACGAGCAATACAGGTTCTGATAAGCATCTTAAACTGTTAAACCTACTATCGTTACATCTAACCATTTTAACTGCATACACCATTGGAACAGTATACAACTGGTACAGGAACAACTTCTTTTGTGGTAATGGACGGTGAATTATCAGATTAAACACTTAAACAAGAAAATGAGCAATACAGGATCTGATAAGGATGTGAAACCGTTAAACGTAGTATTGTTACATCTGACCATTTGAACCGAAAACATGATTGGTACAGTCCAGAACTGGTTAGAAGCAGTCTAACTGTTCATATCGCAAGGCGAAATCATTGTTAGAAATCAATAAAACAAAGTACGAGCAATACAGGTTCTGATAAGCATCTTAAACTGGTAAACATAGAATCGTGCTATCTAACCATTTTAACTGCATACAGCATTGGAACAGTACACAACTGGTTCAGAAACAATTTCCTTAGTGGTAATGGACGGTGAAATACCAGATAAAACACTTAAACTAGAAAATGAGCTATACAGGATCTGATACGCATGTGAAACCGTTAAACGTAGTATTGTTACATCTGACCATTTTAAATGCATACATGACTGGGACAGGCCAGAACAGGTTTAGAGCATTCAAATTGTTCATATTGCAAGGCGAACTCATGGTTAGAAATTAATAAAACAAAGTACGAGCAATACAGGTTCTGATAAGCATCTTAAACTGTTAAACCTAGTATCGTTACATCTAACCATTTTAACTGCATACACCATTAGAACAGTATACAACTGGTTCAGAAACAATTCGCTTTGTGGTAATGGACGGTGAATTATCAGATAAAACACTTAAACAAGAAAATGAGCAATACAGGATCTGATACGCATGTGAAACCGTGAAACGTAGTATGGTTACATCTGACAATTTGAACTGCATACATGATTGGTACAGTCCAGAACTGGTTAGAAGTAGTCTAACTGTTCATATTGCAAGGCGAACTCATGGTTAGAAATCAATAAAACAATGTACGAGCAATACAGGTTCTGATAAGCATCTTAAACTGGTAAACCTAGAATCGTTATATCTAACCATTTTAACTGCATACAGCATTGGAACAGTACACAACTGGTTCAGGAACAATTTCCTTAGTGGTAATGGACGGTGAAATACCAGATAAAACACTTAAACTAGAAAATGAGCTATACAGGATCTGATACGCATGTGAAACCGTTAAACGTAGTATTGTTACATCTGACCATTTGAACCGAAAACATGATTGGTACAGTGCAGAACTGGTTAAAAGCAGTCTAACTGTTCATATTGCAAGGCGAAATCATGGTTAGAAATCAATAAAACAAAGTACGAGCAATACAGGCTCTGATAAGCATCTTAAACTGGTAAACCTAGAATCGTTACATCTAACCATTTTAACTGCATACAGTATTGGAACAGTACACAACTTTTTCAGGAACAATTTCCTTGGTGGTAATGGACGGTGAAATACCAGATAAAACCCTTAAACTAGAAAATGAGCAGTACAGGATCTGATACGCATGTGAAACCGTTAAACGTAGTATTATTACATCTGACCATTTTAAATGTATACATGACTGGTACCAGGCCAGAACTATTTTAGAGCATTCAAATTGTTCATATTGCAAGGCGAACTCATGGTTAGAAATCAATAAAACAAAGTACGAGCAATAGATGTTCTGATAAGCATCTTAAACAGTTAAACCTAGTATCGTTACATCTAACCACTTTAACTGCATACAGCATTGGAACAGTACACAACTGGTTCAGGAACAATTTCCTTGGTGGTAATGGACTGCGAAATACCAGATACAACACTTAAACTAGAAAATGAGCAATACAGCATCTGATACGCATGTGAAACCGTTAAACGTAGTATTGTTACATCTGACAATTTGAACTGCATACATGATTGGTACAGTCCAGAACTAGTTAGAAGCAGTCTAACTGTTCATATTGTAAGGCGAAATCATGGTTAGAAATCAATAAAACAAAGTACGAGCAATACAGGTTCTGATAAGCATCTTAAACTGGTAAACCTAGTATCGTTACATCTAACCATTTTAACTGCATACACCATTGGAACAGTATACAACTGGTTTAGAAACAATTTCCTTGGTGGTAATGGACGGTGAAATACCAGAAAAAACACTTAAACAAGAAAATGAGCAATACAGGATCTGATACGCATGTGAAACCATTAAACGTTGTATTGTTACATCTGACCATTTGAACGGCATACATGATTGGTACAGTCAAGAACTGGTTAGAAGCAGTCTAACTGTTCATATTGCAAGGCGAAATCATGGTTAGAAATCAATAAAACAAAGTACGAGCAATACAGGTTCTGATAAGCATTTTAAACTGGTAAACCTAGTATCGTAATATCTAACCATTTTAACTGCATACAGCATTGGAACAGTACACAACTGGTTCAGGTATAATTTCCTTGGTGGTAATGGACGGTGAATTATCAGATAAAACACTTAAACAAGAAAATGAGCAATACAGGATCTGATACGCATGTGAAACCGTTAAACGTAGTATTGTTACATCTGACCATTTTAACTGCATACATGACTAGTACAGTCCAGAACTGGTTAGAAGCAGTCTGACTGTTCATATTGCAAGGCGAAATCATGGTTAGAAATCAATAAAACAAAGTACGAGCAATACAGGTTCTGATAAGGATCTTAAACTGGTAAACCTAGAATCGTTACATCTAACCATTTTAACTGCATACAGCATTGGAATAGTACACAACTCGTTCAGGAACAATTTCCTTGGTGGTAATGGACGGTGAATTATCAGATAAAACACTTAAACTAGAAAATGAGCAATATAGGATCTGATAAGGATGTAAAACCGTTAAACGTAGTATTGTTACATCTGACCATTTGAACCGAAAACATGATTGGTACAGTCCAGAACTGGTTAGAAGCAGTCTAACAGTTCATATTGCAAGGCAAAATCATGGTTAGAAATCAATAAAACAAAGTACGAGCAATACAGGTTCTGATAAGCATCTTAAACTGTTAAACCTAGTATCGTTACATTTAACCATTTTAACTGCATACAGCATTGGTACTGTAAACAACTGGTCCAGGAACAATTTCCTTTGTGGTAATGGACGGTGAAATACCAGATAAAACACTTAAACAAGAAAATGAGCAATACAGGATCTGATACGCATGTGAAACCGTTAAACGTAGTATTGTTACATCTGACCATTTGTACGGCATACATGATTGGTACAGTCCAGAACTGGATAGAAGCAGTCAAACGGTTCATATTGCAAGGCGAAATCATGGTTAGAAATCAATAAAACAAATTACGAGCAATACAGGTTCTGATAAGCATCTTAAACTGGTAAACCTAGTATCGTTATATCTAACCATTTTAACTGCATACAGCATTGGTACTGTAAACAACTGGTCCAGGAACAATTTCCTTTGTGGTAATGGACGGTGAAATACCAGATAAAACACTTAAACTAGAAAATGAGCAATACAGGATCTGATACGCATGTGAAACCGTTAAACGTAGTATTGTTACATCAGAACATTTTAAATGCATACATGACTGGTACAGGCCAGAACTGGTTTAGAGCATTCAAATTGTTCATATTGCAAGGCGAAATCATGGTTAGAAATCAATAAAACAAAGTACGAGCAATACAGGTTCTGATAAGCATCTTAAACTGGTAAACCTAGAATCGTTATATCTAACCATTTTAACATGCATACAGCATTGGAACAGTACACAACTGGTTCAGGAACAATTTCCTTAGTGGTAATGGACGGTGAAATACCAGATAAAACACTTAAACAAGAAAATGAGCAATACAGGATCTGATAAGGATGTGAAACCGTTAAACGTAGTATTGTTACATCTGACCATTTTAAATGCATACATGACTGGTACAGGCCAGAACTGGTTTAGAGCATTCAAATTGTTCATATTGCAAGGCGAACTCATGGTTAGAAATCAAAAAAACAAAGTACGAGCAATACAGGTTCTGATAAGCATCTTAAACTGTTAAACCTAGTATCGTTACATCTAACCACTTTAACTGCATAGAACATTGAAATAGTACACAACTGGTTCAGGAACAATTTCCTTAGTGGTAATGGACGGTGAAATACCAGATAAAACACATAAACTAGAAAATGAGCTATACAGGATCTGATACGCATGTGAAACCGTTAAACGTAGTATTGTTACATCTGACCATTTGAACCGAAAACATGATTGGTACAGTCCAGAACTGGTTAAAAGCAGTCTAACTGTTCATATTGCAAGGCGAAATCATGGTTAGAAATCAATTAAACAAAGTACGAGCAATACAGACTCTGATAAGCATCTTAAACTGGTAAACCTAGAATCGTTATATCGAACCATTTTAACTGCATACAGCATTGGAAAAATACACAACTGCTTCAGGAACAATTTCTTTAGTGGTAATGGACGGTGAAATACCAGATAAAACACTTAAACTAGAAAATGAGCAATACAGGATCTGATAAGGTTGTGAATCCGTTATACGTAGTATTGTTACATCTGACCATTTGAACGGCATACATGATTGGTACAGTCCAGAACTGGTTAGAAGCAGTCTAACTGTTCATATTGCAAGGCGAAATCATGGTTAGAAATCAATAAAACAAAGTACGAGCAATACAGGTTCTGATAAGCATCTTAAACTGTTAAACCTACTATCGTTACATCTAACCATTTTAACTGCATACACCATTGGAACAGTATACAACTGGTACAGGAACAACTTCTTTTGTGGTAATGGACGGTGAATTATCAGATTAAACACTTAAACAAGAAAATGAGCAATACAGGATCTGATACGCATGTGAAACCGTTAAACGTAGTATTGTTACATCTGACCATTTGAACCGAAAACATGATTGGTACAGTCCAGAACTGGTTAGCAGCAGTCTAACTGTTCATATTGCAAGGCGAAATCATGGTTAGAAATCAATAAAACAAAGTACGAGCAATACAGGTTCTGATAAGCATCTTAAACTGGTAAACATAGAATCGTGCTATCTAACCATTTTAACTGCATACAGCATTGGAACAGTACACAACTGGTTCAGGAACAATTTCCTTAGTGGTAATGGACGGTGAAATACCAGATAAAACACTTAAACTAGAAAATGAGCTATACAGGATCTGATACGCATGTGAAACCGTTAAACGTAGTAATGTTACATCTGACCATTTGAACCGAAAACATGATTGGTACAGTCCAGAACTGGTTAGCAGCAGTCTAACTGTTCATATTGCAAGGCGAAATCATGGTTAGAAATCAATAAAACAAAGTACGAGCAATACAGGTTCTGATAAGCATCTTAAACTGGTAAACATAGAATCGTGCTATCTAACCATTTTAACTGCATACAGCATTGGAACAGTACACAACTGGTTCAGGAACAATTTCCTTAGTGGTAATGGACGGTGAAATACCAGATAAAACACTTAAACTAGAAAATGAGCTATACAGGATCTGATACGCATGTGAAACCGTTAAACGTAGTATTGTTACATCTGACCATTTTAAATGCATACATGACTGGGACAGGCCAGAACTGGTTTAGAGCATTCAAATTGTTCATATTGCAAGGCGAACTCATGGTTAGAAATCAATAAAACAAAGTACGAGCAATACAGGTTCTGATAAGCATCTTAAACTGTTAAACCTAGTATCGTTACATCTAACCATTTTAACTGCATACACCATTAGAACAGTATACAACTGGTTCAGAAACAATTCGCTTTGTGGTAATGGACGGTGAATTATCAGATAAAACACTTAAACAAGAAAATGAGCAATACAGGATCTGATACGCATGTGAAACCGTTAAACGTAGTATTGTTACATCTGACAATTTGAACTGCATACATGATTGGTACAGTCCAGAACTGGTTAGAAGTAGTCTAACTGTTCATATTGCAAGGCGAACTCATGGTTAGAAATCAATAAAACAATGTACGAGCAATACAGGTTCTGATAAGCATCTTAAACTGGTAAACCTAGAATCGTTATATCTAACCATTTTAACTGCATACAGCATTGGAACAGTACACAACTGGTTCAGGAACAATTTCCTTAGTGGTAATGGACGGTGAAATACCAGATAAAACACTTAAACTAGAAAATGAGCTATACAGGATCTGATACGCATGTGAAACCGTTAAACGTAGTATTTTTACATCTGACCATTTGAACCGAAAACATGATTGGTACAGTGCAGAACTGGTTAAAAGCAGTCTAACTGTTCATATTGCAAGGCGAAATCATGGTTAGAAATCAATAAAACAAAGTACGAGCAATACAGGCTCTGATAAGCATCTTAAACTGGTAAACCTAGAATCGTTACATCTAACCATTTTAACTGCATACAGTATTGGAACAGTACACAACTTTTTCAGGAACAATTTCCTTGGTGGTAATGGACGGTGAAATACCAGATAAAACCCTTAAACTAGAAAATGAGCAGTACAGGATCTGATACGCATGTGAAACCGTTAAACGTAGTATTATTACATCTGACCATTTTAAATGTATACATGACTGGTACCAGGCCAGAACTATTTTAGAGCATTCAAATTGTTCATATTGCAAGGCGAACTCATGGTTAGAAATCAATAAAACAAAGTACGAGCAATAGATGTTCTGATAAGCATCTTAAACAGTTAAACCTAGTATCGTTACATCTAACCACTTTAGCTGCATACAGCATTGGAACAGTACACAACTGGTTCAGGAACAATTTCCTTGGTGGTAATGGACTGCGAAATACCAGATATAACACTTAAACTAGAAAATGAGCAATACAGCATCTGATACGCATGTGAAACCGTTAAACGTAGTATTGTTACATCTGACAATTTGAACTGCATACATGATTGGTACAGTCCAGAACTAGTTAGAAGCAGTCTAACTGTTCATATTGCAAGGCGAAATCATGGTTAGAAATCAATAAAACAAAGTACGAGCAATACATGTTCTGATAAGCATCTTAAACTGGTAAACCTAGAATCGTTACATCTAACCATTTTAACTGCATACAGCATTGGAACAGTACACAACTGGTTCAGGAACAATTTCCTTGGTGGTAATGGACGGTGAAATATCAGATAAAACACTTAAACTAGAAAATGAGCAATACAGGATCTGATAAGCATGTGAAACCGTTAAACGTAGTATTGTTACATCTGACCATTTGAACGGCATACATGATTGGTACAGTCCAGAACTGGTTAGAAGCAGTCTAACTGTTCATATTGCAAGGCGAAACTCATGGTTAGAAATCAATAAAACAAAGTACGAGCAATACAGGTTCTGATAAGCATCTTAAACTGGTAAACCTAGTAATCGTTACTATCTAACCATTTTAACTGCATACAGCATTGGAACAGTACACAACTGGTTCAGGAACAATTTCCTTGGTGGTAATGGACGGTGAATTATCAGATAAAACACTTAAACTAGAAAATGAGCAATGCAGGATCTGATAATCATGTGAAACCGTTAAACGTAGTATTGTTACACCTGACCATTTTAACTGCATACATGATTAGTACAGTCCAGAACTGGTTAGAAGCAGTCTAACTTTTCATGTTGCAAGGCGAAACTCATGGTTAGAAATCAATAAAACAAAGTACGCGCAATACAGGTTCAGATAATCATCTTAAACTGTTAAACCTAGTATCGTTACATAAAACTATTTTAACTGCATACAGCATTGGAACAGTACACAACTGGTTCTGGAACAATTTCCTTGGTGGTAATAGGACGGTGATTCATCAGAAAAAACACTTAAACTAGAAAATGAGCAAGG
>JACCIA010000278.1:0-10738 GCA_018906985.1 Apocrypta bakeri
CCAGAAACGAATGGAAATTTCCAGAAGCGAAGAGAAAATTTCTAAAAAGAAATTCCATTTCTGATGGGCCATATACATTCCGAGAATGGATATTTCCAGAAACGAATGGAAATTTCCAGAAACGAATGGAAATTTCCAGAAACGAATGGAAATTTGCAGAAAAGAAAGGAAATTTCTAGAAAGGAATTCGAGAAACGAAGGGAAATTTCCAGAAACAAATTCCATTCTGAGAACGGAAAATTCCAGAAACGAATGGAAATTTCCCGCAACGAATTCAATTCTGAGAACGGAAATTTCCAGAAACGAAGGGAAATTTCCAGAAACAAATTCCATTCTGAGAACGGAAAATTCCAGAAACGAATGGAAATTTCCCGCAACGAATTCAATTCTGAGAACGGAAATTTCCAGAAACGAATGGAACTTTCTAGAAACGAATGGAAATTCCAGAAACGAAGGCAAATTTCCAGAAACGAATTCAATTTCTGAGGGCAATATCCATTCTGAGAATAGAAATTTCCAGAAACTAGGGGAAATTTGCAGAAACGAATTCCATTCCTGAGGGCAATATCCATTCTGATAATGGACATTTCCGGAATCGAAGGAAAATTTCCAGAAACGAATGAAAATTACCAGAAACGAATGGAAATTTCTAGTAACGAATGGAAATTTCTAGTAACGAATGGAAATTACCAGAAACGAATGGATATTTCAAGAATCGAATGGAAATTTCCAGAAACGAAGAGAATTTTCGGGAAACGAAGGGAAATTTCCGGAAACGAAGGGAAAATTCCAGAAAAGAATGCAAAATTCCAGAAAAGAATGAAAATTTCCCGCAACGAATTCAATTCTGAGAACGGAAATTTCCAGAAACGATTTGAAAATTCCAGAACCGAAGGGAAAGTTCTAGTAACGAATGGAAATTTCTAGTAACGAATGGAAATTACCAGAAACGAATGGAAATTTCCAGAAGCGAAGAGAAAATTTCTAAAAAGAAATTCCATTTCTGATGGGCCATATACATTCCGAGAATGGATATTTCCAGAAACGAATGGAAATTTCCAGAAACGAATGGAAATTTGCAGAAAAGAAAGGAAATTTCTAGAAAGGAATTCCATTTCTGAACGGCCATATACATTCCGAGAATGTATATTTCTAGAAACGAAGGGAAATTTCCAGAAACAAATTCCATTCTGAGAACGGAAAATTCTAGAACCGAATGGAAATTTCTAGTAACGAATGGAAATTACCAGAAACGAATGGATATTTCAAGAATCGAATGGTAATTTCTAGTAACGAATGGAAATTTCCAGAATCGAATGGAATTAATTTCCAGAAACGAAGGGAAAATTCCGGAAACGAAGGGAAATTTCCAGAAAAGAATGGAAATATCGAGAAACGAAGGGAAATTTCCAGAAATGAATTGAAATTTCCAGAAACAAAGGGAAAATTCCGGAAGCGAAGAGAAATTTCCAGAAAAGAATGGAAATATCGAGAAACGAAGGGAAATTTCCATAAAGAAATTCCATTTCGGAAGGGCAATATCCATTCTGAGTCTGGAAATTTCCAGAAACGAAGGGAAATTTCCAGAAACAAATTCCATTTATGAAGGGCAATATCCATTCTGAGAATGGAAATGTTCAGAAACGATTTGAAATTTCCAGAAACGAAGAGAAATTCCGGAAACGAAGGGAAATTTCCAGAAAAGAATGGAAATATCGAGAAACGATTTGAAATTTCCAGAAACGAAGGAAAATTTCTAGAAATACATGGAAATTTCCAGAATCGAATGTAAATTTCTAGTAACGAATGGAAATTTCCAGAAACGTCGTGAAATTCCAGAAACGAATGGATATTGCCAGAAACGAATGGAAATTTCCAGAAACGAATTCCATTCTGAGAACGGAAAATTCCAGAACCGAAGGGAAATTTCCAGAAAGAAATTCCATTTCTTAGGGCAATATCCATTCTGAGAATGGTAATTTCCAGAAAACGATTTGAAATTTCCAAAAACGAAGAGAATTTTCCGGAAACGAAGGCAAATTTCCATAAAAGAATGGAATTACCAAGAAACGAATTCCATTTCTGAGGGCAATATCCATTCTGAGAATGGTAATTTCCAGAAACGCAGGGAAAATGCCGGAAACAAAATTCCAGAAAAGAATGAAAATTTCCCGCAACGAATTCAATTCTGAGAACGGAAATTTCCAGAAACGAATGGAAATTACCAGAAACGAATGGAAATTTCCAGAAACAAATTCAATTTATGAAGGGCAATATCCATTCTTAGAATAGAAATGTTCAGAAACGATTTGAAATTTCCAGAAACGAAGAGAAATTTCCGGAAACGAAGGGAAATTTCCAGAAAAGAATGGAAATATCGAGAAACGATTTGAAATTTCCAGAAACGAAGAGAAATTTCCGGGAACGAAGGGAAATTTCGACAAACGAATGGAAATTCCAGAAACGAATGGAAATTATCAGAAACGAATGGAAATTTCCAGAAACGAATGGAAATTACCAGAAACGAATGGAAATTTCCAGAAACGAATTCCTTTTCTTAAGGACAATATCCATTCTGAGAATGGTAATTCCCAGAAACAAATTCCATTTATGAAGGGCAATATCCAATCTGAGAATGGAAATGTTCAGAAAGGATTTGAATTTTCCAGAAACGAAGGGAAATTTCCGGAAAAGAAGGGAAATTTCCAGAAAAGCATGCAAAATTCCAGAAACGAATGGAAATTTCCCGAAACGAAGGCAAATTTCCAGAAAAGAATGGAAATTTCCAGAAAAGAATGGAAATTTCCAGAAACGAAGGCAAATTTCCAGAAACGAATTCAATTTCTGAGGGCAATATCCATTCTGAGAATAGAAATTTCCAGAAACTAGGGGAAATTTGCAGAAACGAATTCCATTCCTGAGGGCAATATCCATTCTGATAATGGACATTTCCGGAATCGAAGGAAAATTTCCAGAAACGAATGAAAATTACCAGAAACGAATGGAAATTTCTAGTAACGAATGGAAATTTCTAGTAACGAATGGAAATTACCAGAAACGAATGGATATTTCAAGAATCGAATGGAAATTTCCAGAAACGAAGAGAATTTTCGGGAAACGAAGGGAAATTTCCGGAAACGAAGGGAAAATTCCAGAAAAGAATGCAAAATTCCAGAAAAGAATGAAAATTTCCCGCAACGAATTCAATTCTGAGAACGGAAATTTCCAGAAAACGATTTGAAAATTCCAGAACCGAAGGGAAAGTTCTAGTAACGAATGGAAATTTCTAGTAACGAATGGAAATTACCAGAAACGAATGGAAATTTCCAGAAGCGAAGAGAAAATTTCTAAAAAGAAATTCCATTTCTGATGGGCCATATACATTCCGAGAATGGATATTTCCAGAAACGAATGGAAATTTCCAGAAACGAATGGAAATTTGCAGAAAAGAAAGGAAATTTCTAGAAAGGAATTCCATTTCTGAACGGCCATATACATTCCGAGAATGTATATTTCTAGAAACGAAGGGAAATTTCCAGAAACAAATTCCATTCTGAGAACGGAAAATTCTAGAACCGAATGGAAATTTCTAGTAACGAATGGAAATTACCAGAAACGAATGGATATTTCAAGAATCGAATGGTAATTTCTAGTAACGAATGGAAATTTCCAGAATCGAATGGAAATTTCTAGTAACGAATAGAAATTTCTAGAAAGGAAGAGAAATTTCCAGAAACGAAGGGAAACTTCTATAAAGAAATTCCATTTCTGAAGGGCAATATCCATTCTGAGAATATTAATTTCCAGAAATGAATTCCATTTCTGAGGGCAATATCCATTCTCAGAATTGTAATTTCCATAAACGATTTAAAATTTCCAGAAACGGAGGGAAATTTCCAGAAACAAATTCCATTCTGAGAACGGAAAATTCCAGAACCGAAGGGAAATTTGTACTAACGAATGGAAATTTCTAGTAACGAATGGAAATTTCCAGAAACGAATTCCATTTCTGATGGGCCATATACATTCCGAGAATGGATATTTCCAGAAACGAATTGAAATTTCCATAAACGAATGGAATTTCCAGAAACGAATGGAAAATATTTCCAGAAATTCGAAGGGAAATTTTCCAGAATTTGACAGGGAAATTTCCAGATACGAATGGAAATTAACCAGAAAGCGAAGTGGAAGGTTCAGAACGATATTGAAATGATCCAGAAACGAAGGGAAATTTCCAGGAAACGAAGCCAAATTTCCAGAAACAAGAATGGAAATTGCCAGAATAGAATGTAATTTCCAGAATAGAAGGTAATTTCCAGAAACGAAGGGAAATTTCCATAAAGGAAGGGATTTTCAGAAATGAATGGAAATTTCCAGAACGAACGGAAATTTTTAAGAAATGATTCCATTTCTCAAAGGGCAATATACATTCTGCGAAGGGAAATATCCAGAAACGATTTGAAATTTCCAGAAACGAAGAGAATTTTCGGGAAACGACGGGAAAATTTCCGGAAACGAGGGAAAATTCCAGAAAAGAATGCAAAATTCCAGAAAAGAAATGAAAATTTCCCGCAACGAATTCAATTCTGAGAACGGAAATTTCCAGAAACGAATGGAAATTTCCAGAAACGATTTGAAAATTCCAGAACCGAAGGGAAAGTTCTAGTAACGAATTGGAAATTTCTAGTAACGAATGGAAATTACCAGAAACGAATGGAAATTTCCAGAAGCGAAGAGAAAATTTCCTAAAAAGAAATTCCATTTCTGATGGGCCTATACATTCCGAGAATGGATATTTCCAGAAACGAATGGAAATTTTCCAGAAACGAATGGAAATTTCCAGAAACGAATGGAAATTTCCAGAAAAGAAAGGAAATTTCTAGAAAGGAATTCGAGAAAACGAAGGGAAATTTCCAGAAACAAATTCCATTCTGAGAACGGAAAATTCCAGAAACGAATGGAAATTTCCCGCAACGAATTCAATTCTGAGAACGGAAATTTCCCAGAAACGAAGGGAAATTTCCAGAAACAAATTCCATTCTGAAACGAATGGGAATTCCAGAAACGAATGGAAATTTCCCGAACGAATTCAATTCTGAGAACGAAATTTCCAGAAACGAATGGAACTTTCTGAGAATATCGAGAATGGAAATTTCCAGAAACGAATGGGAAATTTCCAGAAACGAATTCCATTTATGAAGGGCAAATCCATTCCAGAAAGAAATTTCCAGAAACTAGGGGAAATTTGCAGAAACGAATTCCATTCCTGAGGGCAATATCCATTCTGAGAATGGAAATGTTCAGAAAGGATTTGAATTTTCCAGAAACGAAGGGAAATTTCCGGAAACGAAGGCAAATTTCCAGAAAAGAATGGAAATTTCTAGAAACGAATGGAAATTTCCTGAAACGAAGGCAAATTTCCAGAAAATAATGGAAATTTCCAGAAACGATTTGAAATTTCCAGAAAAGAATGGAAATTTCCAGAAACGAAGGCAAATTTCCAGAAACGAATTCCTATTCTGAAGGACAATATCCATTCTGAGAATGGTAATTTCCAGAAACGATTTGAAATTTCCAGAAACGAAGAGAAATTTCCGGAAACGAAGGGAAAATTCCAGAAAAGAATGCAAAATTCCTGAAACGAATGGAAATTTTCCGTAACGAATTCAATTCTGAGAACGGAAATTTCCAGAAACGAATGGAAATTTCTAGAAACGAATGGAAATTCCAGAAACGAATGGGAATTACCAGAAACGAATGGAAAATTCCAGAACCGAAGGGAAATTTCCATAAAGAAATTCCATTTCTGAAGGGCAATATCCATTCTGAGAATGGAAATTTCCAGAAACGAAGGGAAATTTCCAGAAACGAATTCCATTTTGAGAACGGAAAATTCCAGAACCGAAGAGAAATTTCCAGAAAGAAATTCCATTTCTGAAGTGCAATATCCATTCTGAGAATGGAAATGTTCAGAAACGAAGGGAAGTTTCCAGAATCAAACGGAAATTTTCTAGAATCGAATTCCATTTCTGAGGGCAATATCCATTCTGAGAATATTAATTTCCAGAATCGAAGGGAAAATTCCGCAAACGAAGGGAAATTTCTAGTAAAGAATGGAAATATCGAGAAACGAAGGGAAATTTCCATAAATAAATTCCATTTCGGAAGGGCAATTTCTATTAACGAATGGAAATTTCCAGAATCGAATGGAAATTTCTAGTAACGAATAGAAATTTCTAGAAACGAAGAGAAATTTCCGGAAACGAAGGGAAATTTCCAGAAGCGAAGGGAAACTTCCATAAAGAAATTCCATTTCTGAAGGCAATATCCATTCTGAGAATATTAATTTCCAGAAACGAAGGGAAAATTCCAGAAACGAAGGGAAATTTCCAGTAAAGAATGGAAATATCTAGAAACGAAGGGATTTTCCAGAAATGAATTCCATTTCTGAGGGCAATATCCATTCTCAGAATTGTAATTTCCATAAACGATTTAAAATTTCCAGAAACGAAGGGAAATTTCCAGAAACAAATTCCATTCTGAGAACGGAAAATTCCAGAACCGAAGGGAAATTTGTAGTAACGAATGGAAATTTCTAGTAACGAATGGAAATTTCCAGAAACGAATTCCATTTCTGATGGGCCATATATATTCCGAGAATGGATATTTCCAGAAACGAATTGAAATTTCCATAAACGAATGGAAATTTCCAGAAACGAATGGAAATTTCCAGAATTTCAGGGAAATTTCCAGATACGAATGGAAATTACCAGAAACGAATGGAAATGTTCAGAAACGATTTGAAATTTCCAGAAACGAAGGGAAATTTCCGGAAACGAAGGCAAATTTCCAGAAAAGAATGGAAATTTCCAGAAACGAAGGCAAATTTCCAGAAACGAATTCCATTTCTGAGGGCAATATCCATTCTGAGAATAGAAATTTCCAGAAATGAATGGAAATTTCCAGAAACGAAGGGAAATTTCTAGAAACGAAGGCAAATTTCCATAAAGGAAGGGAATTTTCAAGAAATGAAGGGAATTTTCTAGAAACGCATGGAAATTTCCAGTATCGAATGGAAATTTCCAGAATCGAAGGGAAATTTCTAGAAACGAATGGAAATTGCCAGAAACGCAGGGAAATTTCCAGAAACGAACGCAAATTTCCATAAAGGAAGGGAATTTTCAAGAAACGAAGGGAAATTTCCAGAAACGATTTGAAATTTCCAGAAACGACGGGAAATTTCCGAAACGAAGGCAAATTTCCAGAAACGAATGGAAATTTCCAGAAACGAATGGAAATTGACAGAAACGAAGGGAAATTTCCAGAAACGAATTCCATTTCTGAAGGACAATATCCATTCTGATAATGGAAATTTCCAGAATCGAAGGGAAATTTCCAGAAACGAAGGGAAATTTCTAGAAACGCATGGAAATTTCCAGAATCGAAGTGAAATTTCCGGAAACGATGGCAAATTTCCAGAAAATAATGGAATTTTCCAGAATCGAAGGGAAATTTCCAGAAACGAAGGGAAATTTCCAGAAACGACGGGAAATTTCCGAAAACGAAGGCAAATTTACAGAAACGATTTGAAATTTCCAGAAACGACTAGAAATTTCCGCAAACGAAGGCAAATTTAAAGAAACGATTTGAAATTTCCAGAAACGACGGGAAATTTCCGAAATGACGACAAATTACCAGAAACGAATGGAAATTTCCAGAAACGAATGGATATTTCAAGAAACATTTGAAAATTTCCAGATTGCAAGGGAAATTTCTAAAAACGAAGGGAAATTTCCAGAAATAAATTCCATTACTGAGGGCAATATCCAATCTTAGAATGGAAATGTTCAGAAACGATTTGAAATTTCCAGAAACAAATTCCATTCTGAGAACGGAAAATTCTAGAACCGAATGGAAATTTCTAGTAACGGATGGAAATTACCAGAAACGAATGGATATTTCAAGAATCGAATGGTAATTTCTAGTAACGAATGGAAATTTCCAGAATCGAATGGAAATTTCTAGTAACGAATAGAAATTTCTAGAAAGGAAGAGAAATTTCCGGAAACGAAGGGAAATTTCCAGAAACGAAGGGAAACTTCTATAAAGAAATTCCATTTCTGAAGGGCAATATCCATTCTGAGAATATTAATTTCCAGAAATGAATTCCATTTCTGAGGGCAATATCCATTCTCAGAATTGTAATTTCCATAAACGATTTAAAATTTCCAGAAACGAAGAGAAATTTCCGGAAACGAAGGGAAAATTCCAGAAAAGAATGCAAAATTCCTGAAACGAATGGAAATTTCCCGTAACGAATTCAATTCTGAGAACGGAAATTTCCAGAAACGAATGGAAATTTCTAGAAACGAATGGAAATTTCCAGAAACGATTTGAAATTTCCAGAAACGACTAGAAATTTCCGCAAACGAAGGCAAATTTAAAGAAACGATTTGAAATTTCCAGAAACGACGGGAAATTTCCGAAATGACGACAAATTACCAGAAACGAATGGAAATTTCCAGAAACGAATGGAAATTTCCAGAAACAAATGGAAATTTCCAGAATCGAAGGGAAATTTCCAGATACGAATTCCATTTCTGAGGGCAATATCCATTCTCAGAATTGTAATTTCCATAAACGATTTAAAATTTCCAGAAACGGAGGGAAATTTCCAGAAACAAATTCCATTCTGAGAACGGAAAATTCCAGAACCGAAGGGAAATTTGTAGTAACGAATGGAAATTTCTAGTAACGAATGGAAATTTCCAGAAACGAATTCCATTTCTGATGGGCCATATACATTCCGAGAATGGATATTTCCAGAAACGAATTGAAATTTCCATAAACGAATGGAAATTTCCAGAAACGAATGGAAATTTCCAGAAACGAATGGAAATTTCCAGAATTGAAGGGAAATTTCCAGATACGAATGGAAATTACCAGAAACGAATGGAAATGTTCAGAAACGATTTGAAATTTCCAGAAACGAAGGGAAATTTCCGGAAACGAAGGCAAATTTCCAGAAAAGAATGGAAATTGCCAGAATAGAATGGTAATTTCCAGAATAGAATGGTAATTTCCAGAAACGAAGGGAAATTTCCATAAAGGAAGGGAATTTTCAAGAAATGAATGGAAATTTCCAGAAACGAACGGAAATTTTTAGAAATGAATTCCATTTCTGAAGGGCAATATACATTCTGAGAATGGAAATATCCAGAAACGATTTGAAATTTCCAGAAACGAAGAGAATTTTCAGGAAACGAAGGGAAATTTCCGGAAACGAAGGGAAAATTCCAGAAAAGAATGCAAAATTCCAGAAAAGAATGAAAATTTCCCGCAACGAATTCAATTCTGAGAACGGAAATTTCCAGAAACGAATGGAAATTTCCAGAAACGATTTGAAAATTCCAGAACCGAAGGGAAAGTTCTAGTAACGAATGGAAATTTCTAGTAACGAATGGAAATTACCAGAAACGAATGGAAATTTCCAGAAGCGAAGAGAAAATTTCTAAAAAGAAATTCCATTTCTGATGGGCCATATACATTCCGAGAATGGATATTTCCAGAAACGAATGGAAATTTCCAGAAACGAATGGAAATTTCCAGAAACGAATGGAAATTTCCAGAAAAGAAAGGAAATTTCTAGAAAGGAATTCCATTTCTGAAGGGCCATATACATTCCGAGAATGTATATTTCTAGAAACGAAGGGAAATTTCCAGAAACAAATTCCATTCTGAGAACGGAAATTTCCGGAAACGATGGCAAATTTCCAGAAAATAATGGAAATTTCAAGAAACGAAGGGAAATTTCTAGACACGCATGGAAATTTCTAGAATCTAATGAAAATTTCCAGAAAATAAGGGAATTTTCCGAAAACGAAGGCAAATTTTCAGAAACGAATGGAAATTGCCAGAAACGAATGGAAATTTCCAGAAACGAATGGAAATTTCCAGAAACAAAGGGAAATTTCTAGAATCGAATGGAAATTTCCAGAAAATAAGGGAATTTTCCAGAATCGAAGGGAAATTTCCAGAAACGACGGGAAATTTCCGAAAACGAAGACAAATTTCCAGAAACGAGTGGAAATTGCCAGAAACGAAGGGAAATTGCTAGATACGCATGGAAATTTCTAGAATCGAATGGAAATTTCCAGATACGAATGGAAATTGACAGAAACGAATGGAAATTGACAGAAACGAATGGAAATTTCCAGAAACGAATGGAAATGTTCAGAAACGATTTGAAATTTCCAGAAACGAAGGGAAATTTCCGGAAACGAAGGCAAATTTCCAGAAAAGAATGGAAATTGCCAGAATAGAATGCTAATTTCCAGAATAGAATGGTAATTTCCAGAAACGAAGGGAAATTTCCATAAAGGAAGGGAATTTTCAAGAAATGAATGGAAATTTCCAGAAACGAACGGAAATTTTTAGAAATGAATTCCATTTCTGAAGGGCAATATACATTCTGAGAATGGAAATATCCAGAAACGATTTGAAATTTCCAGAAACGAAGAGAATTTTCAGGAAACGAAGGGAAATTTCCGGAAACGAAGGGAAAATTCCAGAAAAGAATGCAAATTCCAGAAAAGAATGAAAATTTCCCGCAACGAATTCAATTCTGAGAACGGAAATTTCCAGAAACGAATGGAAATTTCCAGAAACGATTTGAAAATTCCAGAACCCGAAGGGAAAGTTCTAGTAACGAATGGAAATTTCTAGTAAGAGCATGGGA
>JACCIA010000028.1:600000-776195 GCA_018906985.1 Apocrypta bakeri
CTTTTCTTCACGGTAAAATGATCTTTTCTGCGATTGATCTCCGTCAAGCATTCCATCAAATACCGGTCGCGCCAGAAGTCATTCCGAAAACAGCGGTCATTACACCATTCGGACTGTATGAGTTTCCGGTCATGACGATTGGTTTCCGTAACGCTGCACAGACCTTTCAGCGTTACATTCACTCAACTCTCGGCGATCTAGATTTCGTATTCGTCTACATCGACGATATACTGATCGCCTCCACCTCAGAGTCTGAGCACAGGGAACACTTCGACCTGGTACTCCAGCGGCTTTTGAGTACGAACTCCAAGCAAACCTGCAGAAGCGTAGCCTAGGTATCCCAGAACTGATCTTTCTCGGGCACTTGATCACTCCCACCGGCTTCAAACCTTCTCCCGATAAAGTTAAAGCGATCTTGGATTTTCCTCGCCCCAACACTATCGAGGAACTTAGACGATTCCTAGGGTTGGTAAACAGCTACCGCATGCTGTTACCCCATGCAGCAGAATCGCAGATACTCCTGCATGCACAAGTGATAGGGTGAAAAAAGAAAGACAAAAGACCAGTCTCCTGGTCGGACGAAGCACAACAGTCGTTCGACAAATGCAAAGCTGACCTAGCTAAGCTCACCCTCACTGCCTATCCTAACGATCAAGCCAAACTTCGGCTCATTTGCGACGCCTCTGACACAGCCATGGACGCAGCCCTGGAGCAGAGCGCCAATGACAAATGGCAACCAATAGCCTTTTTCTCTCGCAAATTCACAAACGCCGAAAAAAAGTACGCAACGTACGACAGGGAATTGTCCGCGATTTACGAAGCTATCAGACACTCCCAGCATCTTCTCGAAGGGGTCGAGTTCGACACTTTCACCGACCACAAACCACTGGTTTACGCGCTGCATCAAAACACCGAGAAAATGCCTCCACTTAGATCGCGTCGACTTTCGTACATCTCTCAGTATAATATTGAGATTCACTACCTCCCTGGTAAGGACAACGACGTCGCGGACGCGTTGTCTCGCATCAACTCAATTCACCGCGCTGGAACTTAGCTTAGAGCAGACAAACGACGAGCAACTAGCTCGAATTTTAAGCGACCCATCTCACCCCATGAGACTCAGGAAACTTTCCTGGGGGGCGCAATACACAGAATTTTACTGCGACTTAGCGAACGATTACATCCGCCCGTACATTCCGGAAGCTCTCAGAAGGTCAGTCTTCGACACCATTCACACTCCAACTCACTCAGGGGTTAGCGTGACCAGTAAGCTCATCCGACAGCAGTACATCTGGCCAGATATGCACAAAGATATAGCCAAATGGTGAAAAACGTGCCTGGCCTGCCAACAGGCAAAAATCCATAGACACAACAGACAGGTTCCAAATCATTTTGAAATTCCAGATGTTCGTTTCGATCACGTCCATTTAGATATAGTAGGACCCTTTCCTCAATCAAACGGATGCACTCACATCCTGAGCATCATTGATCGATACACGGGATGGCCAGAAGCCATTCCGATTCCAGACACGACCGCGGAAACCGTAGCTCGCGTATTTTTTGAGCATTGGATCAGCCGCTATGGCACACCTGTCAAAATTTCTACGGATCAGGGCGCTCAGTTCGAATCTCGTTTGTTCACACAGATGCTCCAGGTAATCGGTATTCACTGCATCAGGACGTCTCCGTATCACCCCGCCTCCAACGGCATGGTAGAGAGACTCCACCGCGAAATCAAAACAGTTCTGGCGTGCTACGCTAACAACAGAGACTGGACGCGCATTTTGCCGAACATTATGCTCGGCCTTCACAACAGAATTCGCCTAGACTCCAACACGAGCCCTGCTCAGCTAGTCTACGGCAAGACACTAAGAATTCCGGGTGACTTCTCCCCGTTCACAGGAGAAGAACCAGACGTGCGTGCATTCTATAACGATTTCAAGGACTTCATGCAGAGAGTCCGTCTCGTCCCGGTAGATCATAAGTCCGCGACGCAGCCGTTTGTCCACAAAGGTTTACAAACGTGCTCACACGTCTGGGTCCGCGATAAGCCCATCAGACCAGTTCTTACACATCCGTATACCGGCCCTCATCCAGTTCTTACTAAGAATTTTGCCGACCACACGTTCGAGGTAGACAAAGATGGCACGCGAAAAACAATAAATAACCAGCTTTCTTACTTCATGAAGAAGCCGACGCCGCCGAGAAAGGAGACACACCTAACCCGGCGAGAACTACTCCCTCGCTCGAGCCTCCACCGTCTCCTCCTCGTTCTCTCACCGATGAGAATTATTCATAACCATGAAACATTTCCCAGCCGACCCCACCCAGTCCCAGTCGAGCCAGTACCCCGTTGACGCGAACAGCGTCCGAGGGCTCTCAAGCTTCTCAAGAGGCATCTCCTGAGACTTGGCAGTGGTGGCCTCGCGCTGATGACGCTCTCCCCACACTACAGGCCAGTTTGTCCACGTCCCCAGTTCACAGAATCAGGCACCTTCACCCGCTACCCCAGTCTTTCCTAGACAATCGGAGTTTCCGGGCACTCAACAGCCAGATTCACAAGCAACTGACGTCAGGAGCACGCCTCAACCTAATTCCTGCAACCTACCTACGCAAAACCAATCCGTACGCAAAAAATTTGTCCCAAACATCCTAAAACGCGGTAAAGAAGTAGACGATATCAGCCATAACAGCAAATCGCAAACGAGTCAAGTACGTTTCGCAAAACATTTAGATCATGTCAAAATTATTTCTCGTTTACGCAGGTATGGAAGAGTTGCAGAAGCAAAAAGACCTCCTCAAGGCCAAGCTTAACAAAAAGAAAAGCTTGAGACTACGTGCAAACGCACGAACATTTCATACAGATTTGATAACGGTACACTCACACTGACACACAGACATTAACACCACATTCACACCTTACCTTACTTTTGTAAAAATCCAGAGAAAAATATATGTACAATTATAAAAATAAAAAGAAACATTCATCTGTATTACATCTGGTCAAATTGTATTTCCTTTAAGCGAACCTCAGAATGGAGTCATACAAAGTAAAATAAAATAAGTTCCTACATGTAATTAAATAAAAACAAATAAGGTCATGGTTAACAACCCTGGAATGCCAACGACAACTTGTAAAATGTTATCATAACCTTTAGTTTAAGTAAATACGTACGTACCATCTGTATCATTAATTGATTGAAAGAACAAACTTTGTACTCTCTCCAGTGGCACTACAGACTGAAATAACTAACTAGCTCGTTAACTATAAAATTCGTACAAATGTGACCTCTCTCACAATCTCACAATTAAATAAAGAAGTTAATAAAACACGAAAACCTACCTGCAAAAAGTCCTACGAACTTTTTCAACCATGGGGGGAGCACTGTAGGGACTAGCCGCCAGGCTCCGCACCCTACTCTGTTAGGTTAACTCCGCACCCTACTAGAGTTAAGTAACAGAGTTACCCACGCAGCGCCCCCACGACGGTTGCCACCTTGACGTTGTGCCTATTCGCAAAATGGGCCGGTGTGGGGGCTCGTATGGCGGTTCTGTGGGCTGTACTGGCTTCGGACCAGGAGATGGGGTCCTGGAAACCAGAGAAAGGGGGTGGAGAGTGATCGCCGGCGAAACGGGGTGAACGACACACACCCTAGTACCTGGCGGTAGGGGTCCCTGAGTCACGGGATCCCCTTAAAAAGGGTTCTCCCGGTTAGGCTCTTCCCGGGATGCTGCTGGGACACGGCCCCTTCTCCTTGAAACAGAGGGGGGGGGGGAACGTGATCAGTCTGACGGACCGGTCAGAGGCTAGGAGCAACCATCCAACCAGGTCGAGACGACTCGACAGGTTGGATACACGAAAACGGTACAATTACACGCTAATTTCACACACACAACACATTACACTACAGAACATACCGCATGAGTCGTCAGCCCCAAGATTCCTCCAGCGGGGCGGCAACGCCCAGTCTGGAGGGAAAGGAACCCCCTTCCTCTACCTCGTTGGAGACAGGGGGGACTTCGGTCGGACCCATCTCTGGCGAGGGGGAGCACGGAGTGGCACCGAACAGGGGCGCGTCAGAAAACCAGGGAAGCGCCACCTCTGAATCGGCTATGGGGCTGAAGGAGGGCACTTCGGAGAACTCTCGAGGAACCGTAGTCGAGAGTCGCCCGACGCAGGGTCCGAGCCGGAAGGTCTCTGGGGCCCAAAGGCGTAAGATCCTGCGTCAGAAGCAGAGACAGGAAGGGAAAGGAGCCGAGACCTCGGGGTCTGAAAACCCCAGGAATCGGGGAAGTTCCCATCCTGGAACATCGGGAGCAGGGGCCTCTAAGATCCAGACCGGCAAACGCCGCAAAGGATCTAACGAGACCCCTCCCACCAACAGGACTGCGGCCAAGAGGCCGAACCTGGAACATGGCCTCACCACGGCGAGGATGGTTGACCCGCTGACGAGGGTCCTCGTGGGGGAGGGATACCCCGATGAAGAGCTAAATCAACATCATTTAGCTCTCATCAACGAGGCGGTTGAGTGGTTGAAGTGGCGGGTGCTAGCTGAGGAAACAAGGGAGGGACCAGAGTGTGGTACCTTCATTGTCCTCAGCATCCCCGATGCGTGCCTGCGGGTCCTTAAGAGCCGCGGGTACAGGGTACAATGGGGCCTGGGAACCATCCTTGTGAGGGTGGGCGAAGGCCCCAGGGGACAGGGCACGGGTGGCGCCGCACCGACCTAACCTCTATGGCTAGCGTAGGGGTAGCATTCACCCAGATTAACTTGCACCACAGCAAAGGTGCTTCGGCTGTTCTGGCCAAACGCCTTGCTGAGGTGCACACAGGCATATGCCTTATCCAAGAACCTTGGGTGGTTGCAGGCCGTGTTAGGGGGCTAGCTGGGGTTGGTCGTCTCTTTAGAGACCCGACGAACAGCACCCCGAGGGCGTGCATCATCGTCAAGGGGTTAGAAGCAACGCTACTGCCGTCCCGGTGTAGCGGCGACCTCGCTGTCGTTAGGACTAGTCTCCCAATGGGAGACTCAATAAAGGAAGTAGTCTTTGCATCGGGCTACTTCCCCTACGACGCCGAGGACGAACCCCCACCGAGGGAGGTTCAGGAACTAGTGGAGTGGTGCCAGGAGGGAAACACTCCACTCCTCCTATCGTGCGATGCCAACGCGCATCACACAGTATGGGGTAGCACAGATATCAACAGTAGAGGTGAATCTCTACTACAATATCTGGTCACAACAAATCTCTGCATTCTGAACAGGGGGAATGAACCTACATTCTTCAATGCTGTCAGACGAGAGGTTCTGGACATGACTCTTTGCTCAGAGTCTATAGTTAGCTGTATCGGAAATTCGAGGGTCTCTACAGATCCTTCACTTTCAGATCACAGACATATCTGCTTTGACTGGAGAGCGGGGTCGCCGGAGAGGAAGATATACAGAAACCCCAAGAAAACCGATTGGGAACTGTATAGACGGTCTCTCAAGAGCGATCTCGCATCCTTCAGACCAGATCTCGGCACTAAGGAAGGACTGGACCACTGGTCGTGCTGCCTTGAATGGTCTATAAAGACTTCCTATGAAAGAAGCTGCCCTTTAACTTACCACAAGGAAACCAATGGTACACCTTGGTGGAACAAGAAACTAGAACAATCACGACGGGAGGTCAGAAAAGCCTTTAATAGGGCAAGGAAGACCAGATCACCGGATGATTGGCTTCAACATAGAGAAGTGCAAAGACGCTACAAGAAAAGCGTCGACAAGGCACGGTTTAAAGGTTGGAAGAACTACTGTGAGGGGATCGAGAGATACCCTGACGTAGCGAGGCTAAACCGTATCCTGGCCAAAAACCCAGAAGTGTGGTTGGAGGCTATTAAGTTAACAACAGGGGAGTACACTTCCTCCGAGGAGGAGAGTCTGCGCCTACTGTTGGGAGCCAACTTTCCAGATTTCAGCGAGACCGCGGGGATCCAGGGGACTCCGGACCGGGCCGAAGGACCGGTGAGAGCAAACTGGGCCGAGGGGCCAGCAAGTATGAACTGGGCCGCTGGACCGGTAGGTACAAGCTGGGCCATAGGACCGGAGGGCAGGAACTGGGCTAGAAGGCCGGCGAGGAAGGACTGGAGCCTAGCGGCTCGAGTGGTTACTCCGGAGAGGGTTAGATGGGCGGTGAGCAACTTTCTCCCTTACAAGGCACCGGGGAACGATGGAGTATACCCGGCTATGCTGCGGGAGGGTCTAGAGGAACTCACCAGCCCGCTAACCAAGCTGTACTGGGCTAATGTTGCCATGGCACATATACCCGACATATGGAAAACCGCTAGGGTAGTCTTCATACCCAAGGCGGGGAAATCGAGTCACACTACGGTGAAGGACTTTAGACCTATAAGCCTGACCTCCTTTGTCTTTAAGACACTGGAGAGACTGGTCGCCAGGTACATACAGGACGAGGTCTTGTCAATATCACCATTACATCCGAACCAACACGCCTACAGGGCAGGGCATTCAACAGAAACCGCCCTGCACTCGGCGGTCCGGCAAACTGAATGACAGTTGGACAGGAAAGAATATATGGTGGGAGCATTTCTGGACATTGAAGGCACATTCAATTGCACCTCCAACAATATTGTCCAAGAAGAGGCAGCAAAGCAGGGAGTACCGGCTACGTTGGTTAACTGGCTGGGGAACATACTGAGCTGCAGGAAAGTCGTCTCCACGTTGGGGACAAAAACAATTACAGGAAGGGTCAGTAGAGGCTGTACGCAGGGCGGCGTTCTGTCCCCTACCATCTGGTGCCTGGTGGCTAACGGGCTGCTAGAAGCGCTTGATGGGGGAGGGTATAGCGCCCAAGCCTATGCGGACGACTTTCTGATCCTTGTTAAAGGCAATTGTATTTAGTTAGCTTTTCGTCCTCTGGCTATACAGGGCCGTATTCCTGCCCAGACTCGCATACGCCTCTGCGGTCTGGTGGTGGCCTAGGGTGAAGCAGGTTGGGGCGGGAAGGGCCCTGGAAAGAATAAGGGGACTTATACTTAGAGGAGCCACGGGTACAAGACGCACAGCTCCAACTAAGGTACTCGGTCTACTGGCTGGAGTAGAACCTATACACCTCGCCATTATTGGTGAGGCGGCGAAGACGGCCTACAGTTTAAATGCCCAGGGCAAATGGAGGCCAGGCACACGACACACCCGACGACCCAGGGTGTTGACATCCGATCCAGAAATTAACATGAGGACGGATATTATCATTCCAAGAGTTACCTTTGGAAGGAGATACACGGTGGAAGTGCCCAGCAGGGAGGACTGGAACACGAAACGGGACACCCTGCCGGGCAGCGGAGAAATCTGGTATACAGATGGATCCAAGACCGCTAAGGGAACAGGGACGGGATACTACTGTCGCAGGGACGGAAGGGGCACCTCTCTTCCACTGGGGCAGTACGCCACCGTCTTTCAATCCGAAGTTGTAGCAATCATTCGCTATGCTCAGAGGGCGTTGGGAATTCACCGAACTACCTTGGCGCTTGTTTGGAACTGTAAGAAGAGGCTCATCAAACTGGCCCTGTACAACAGGGTCAAGCTATTATGGGTGCCGGGACACACTGGCATCAGGGGCAATGAGGTCGCCGACAGACTAGCCGCTCTGGGAGCAGAACCCTCGGTCGGGGCGCCTAGGTGCCTAGCCGTGGGGAGGATACTGTAATGGGTCAGGGACAAGCACACCAGAAGCTGGCTGGAAAGTCGCGACTGCAGACACTCCAGGATGGTGATTGGCCCGGTACTGAATAAAGAGTGGAGCCACTGCATGACTGGCAATAGCAGGAGGAACTCCAGATGTTTAGCCTAGATCATATCTGGTCATGGGCGACTTAGACACTTTGGAAAGAAAACAGGTGGTGAAGAATTGGGCACGTGTAGGTGGTGCGGGTCGGAGGAAGAAACTCCTGCTCACATCATGACACGATGCCCGGGCTTCTCCAACCTCAGGAACCAACTACTAGGGGACTTTTTCATAGACCCACAGGAGTTAAGGCTCGCCAACTCGGGCGCCATTCTCTCGTTCTGGAGAATGGCTGGTCTGCCGGAGTAGCTTCAGCAACTTCAGGGAATGGTACAATGGGCGCACAGCCTACGTGCCGGGGCCGTTAGGGGTCCCTCCCTGAGAAATAATAATAATAATAATAATAATAATAATAATACCCACGCAGCGGCTTGCAGGTAGTCTCGTCAGATACTCACCAAGAGTCGAGCAGTGCACACTGGTAGGGAGCTGGTCGAATAAAGCTCTGATATTATACGACACGTGACTTAACCTCACTTTACCTTCACACGCCACAATCCCGACATATATATACATATATATTATATATTCAAGACATAAACTATTAAAGCTTAATACTTACTTCTAATTTAAAGAATCAGAAATATTACAAATTTTTGGAGAAATAAAAAAATATAAAAAATAAATAATTGATGAAATTTGTCCAATTAAAACATAAGGGTCTTCAACTGGTCGGGCTCCAATTCAAGTTAAAATAATAAATAAAAAAAAAATAATCAAAATAAATTTTGATTAGTAAAATAAAATTGAAATCCTTTTATTTTATAATTTTTATTAAAAGGTAAAATTATTAAAATTAAAATTGATATTTATAAAGCAATTACACCCCCTAATTTATTAGGAATAGATCGTAAAATAGCATAGGCAAATAAAAAATATCATTCTGGTTGAATATGAATGGGTATAATTATGGAATTAGCAGAATTAAAATTTTCTGGATCAGATAAAATATAAGGATTTAATAAACAAATAATTAATAAAGAAAACATTAAAATAATAAATCCCAAAGAATCTTTAATTGAATAATAAGGATTAAAAGGAATTTTATTTATATTTCTATTTAATCATATAGGATTAGTTGATCCAGTTTCATGTAAGAAGACTAAATGAATAATAACTAATGCAAGAATAATAAATGGTAAAATAAAATGAAATGAGTAAAATCGATTTAGAGTAGCATTATTAACAGAAAATCCTCCCCCAAAGTCATAAAACAATTGATTCACCAATATAAGGAATTGCAGGTACTAAATTAGTAATAACTGTTGCCCCTCAAAAAGATATTTGCCCTCAGGGTAAAACATAACCTATAAAAGCTATCCCTATAGTTACTAATAAAATAATTACACTTATTACTCAAGTTGTTATTAAAATAAAAGAATTATAATATAAACCACGACAAATATGAATAAATATATAAATAAAAAATATTGAAGCTCCATTTATATGAATTAAACGTAATAATCTTCCATAATTTATATCTTGAATAATATGAATAACTCTATGAAAAGCCACTGGAATATTTGGTGTATAATGTATTGATAAAAATAAACCTGAAATAATTTGAATAATTAAACATAATCCTAGTAATGAACCAAAATTTCGTCAAATTGAAATATTTAAAGGAGTTGGTAAATTAATTAGTAAATTATATAAAATATTTAAAAGTAAATATTTTTTATAAATTGATTTTTTCATTAATTAATTTTTCGAAGAGTTAATTTTTTATTAATAGTAATTTTTACAATCAATGTTAGACAAATTAATAAATAAATAATAGAAATAATTGTTGAATAATTTTTATTATATATATTATTATTTTATATATACATATATATATAATAAAGATTGTTTAAGTATTAATATTATTATATAAATAATCTCTAAATTTTATAATTGAATTAATTTCATTAAATAAATTATTTCATGGAAGTAAAAAATTTATTCAATTTAAAGAAAATTTTATATTTCTTACAAATCTAGTAAAATATATAAAAATAATTATTATACCTCCAATTATAATTAAAAATATAATATAAGAAAATCAACAATTATTCCTAAATAAACTTATAGAAAATGAAGAAAAAATAATTAAAATTATTAAAATAACTATAAATAATATGGTGTCTATAAAATGAATGGGAAGGAATTATATTAATAAATAAATTAATTAAAAATAAAATTATTATAAAGTAAATTTGAACTATAAAAATTGTTTTTATCATATTCAAAAATAGTTTAATAAAAATATTAATTTTGGAGATTAATGATATATCTTATTATTTTTTGATTAGTTATATATTTGAATAAATTTTTACTTTAGAAAATTAATATTTTTTTTAAATTAATAACTTAAATTTATATTAATACTTATATTTTTATATTATTATTTATTATATCGATTTTTATATTTGTATATTATTATTCTCAATTATTAATAACATTAATTAGAATAGAATTTTTAATATTAAGTTTATTAATACTATTAAATAATTTATTAATTTTAAATGGAAGAGTTACAATAATTTTATATTTTTTAGTTTTTGTTGTTTGTGAAAGGGTTCTTGGTTTAATAATTTTAATTATTTTAATTCGATCTTATGGAAATGATAGAATTAAATTAATAAATTTATTAATATGATAAAATTTATTTTATTTATTGTTATTATAAAATTTAATATTATAATTTTAAATAAAAAAATTTTACTATTTATTAGAAGAATTTTATTAATATTAATTTCTTTAATTTTCATATTTTCTAGAAATTTCAGAATAGATTGAATATTAATCTATGGATGACTGGGAACTGATTTAATTAGATTTATTTTAATTGTATTAATTTTATTAATCTCATTAATTTTTAGATTTATATCAATAAATTATTTTATATTTTATTTATGATTTGAAATTAGTCTATTTCATACCTTTTTATTAATTATAGGATGAGGATATCAACCAGAACGAATTAATGCTTCAATATTTATATTAATGTGGGGTTATTTTCGGGAACTTTCCCCGACGCGAGAGGAAAGCGTCGCTGGCCCGAACGCACGGCTTGGGGAAAACCCCTGGACCGGGCCCCTGGCGGTGGCATAGGGAAAACTGGGAGGACCGACGCTGCGGGGTCAGAGAGGGGGAACCGTTGCGGAACCAACGAGTGACCTCGCAGCGAAGGGACCAGCAGTTGATACGGAGCCATTCCAGAGGACAGAAGCCCTAGACACCACTAAGCTATACTCAATAAAGAGACAGTATCACTCCACCCAGTGTTTCTTCATTTGCATAAGGGAAATCCCGTTCCTATAACCTTATCTTTCCCACATTAATATATACATTATTTGCTTTATTACCAATATTAATTATTATTATAAATTTATTTAAAAAATTAAATTCATTGAATTATTTAATTATTTTAAATAATTCAATTTTAATAAATTTATGTAATTTATTATTTTATTGATATATAATTTTTGCATTTTTAGTTAAATTACCTTTATTTTTATTTCATATATGACTTCCTAAAGCTCATGTAGAAGCACCCGTAACAGGTTCAATATTTTAAGCTGGAATTATATTCAAATTAGGAGGTTATGGAATTATACGAAGAATAATAATTATAAAATTTTATTCTGTAAAATATAATTATTTAGTTATAATTATTAGATTAAATGGGATAATACTATTAAGTTTAGTTTGTTTACGATAATTTGATATAAAATTATATTATAGGATTAATAAGAATAATGTATTGAGGATTTTTAGGATAATAGTAGTAATAATAATAGTAGCTCATGGATAATAGTAGTAATAATAATAGTAGCTCATGGTATTTCTTCTTCTGCCATATTTATATTAGTTAATATAATTTATGAACTTACAAAAAGACTTAATATATTTATTAATAAAGGTTTAGTAAATTTATTTCCTTCTCTTTCTCTTCGATGATTCATATTTTGTGCTTGTAATATATCTTCTCCAGTTTCTTTAAATTTATTAAGAGAATTAATAATTATTTCAATTTTATTAAATTGATCATTTAATATTATTTATATTTTAATAATTAGTGTGTATATTAGAGCTATATATTCTTTATATTTATTTTCTTTAAGACAACATGGAAAATTTAGAAATTTATTATCAAAATTTAATAATATTAATTTATTAGAATATATAAATTTATTTTTTTAATTTAAATAGTTTATTAAAATATTGATTTGTGGATTCAAAGTAGGATTTATTCCTTTAAATAAAGATTATTTTATACTATTTAAGGGAATTTTTTATACTTATTTTAAGAATATTTATATTTTTTATTAGTATTTTTTTATTAATTAATAATGTTATATATTTTATAGAATGAAATATTATAATTTTAAATTCTATAAATTTAAATTTTATTTTATTAATTGATTGAATTAGAATTTTATTTATTGTTGTTATTTTATTAATTTCTTCAATAATTATATTGTATTGTTGTGAATATATATCTCATGCTAATTATAAAGATCGATTTTTTTATTTAGTTTTTTTATTTATTTTATCAATATTATTAATGATTATTAGTCCAAATATAGCAAGAATTTTAATTGGTTGAGATGGATTAGGTTTAATTTCTTATTGTTTAGTAATTTATTACCAAAATATAAGAAGATTTAATTCTGGGATATTAACAATTTTATTATCAATTAGAATATTATTTATCAGAGGATCATGAAATTTTACTAATTTTAATAAAACTAGAATAATTTTATTATTTTTAATTATTATTTCTGCTTTTACAAAAAGAGCTCAATTTCCTTTTTCTTCGTGACTTCCTGCGGCTATATCTGCACCAACACCAGTTTCTTCATTAGTTCATTCTTCTACATTGGTAACAAGAGGGGTTTATTTATTAATTCGCTTTCATTATTTAATTTATTCTAATGAAATTTTATTAAATTATATTATTATTACAGGTTTATTAACTATAATATTTGCGGGTTTATCAGCTAATTTTGAATTTGATGTAAAAACAATTATTGCTTATTCTACTCTTTCTCAGTTAGGTTTAATAATAATAATTTTTGGATTTAAAAATTGAGAATTATCTTATTTTCATTTGGTAATTCATGCTATATTTAAATCAATGATATTTATATGTTCAGGAATTTTAATTCATAGGATATTAAACTATCAAGATATTCGTTATATAGGAGAAATAAAATTTTATAATTCAATAACCTTAAGAATATTATTAATTTCTAATTTATCTCTTTGTGGTATACCTTTTATACTAGGATTTTATTCAAAAGATCAAATTTTAGAAAATATATTTTGAATACTTATAATAATTGGGACCGTGTCAAAGCGTTCAACGAGTCAAAGCGCCCAATGCCAAGAAATAGGTTTGTTCGCAGCGATTTTGGCCGAAATAAAGTGCGAACATCCAGAGTCTGACTTTTCACCATATACATGTCGGGATGACGTCGGGATGAGGTGATGTAAGCTTAGAAGTGAGGTTATACACGACGTGTCCAATAAACTATGCTTTATTCAGCTAACTTCTCTTTGGTGTGCACTGCTCGACTCTCGGCGAGTATCTAACGATAGTACCAGCACGCCGCTGCGTGGGTACCTCTGCTTCTCTCTCTATCTCTCTCTAGTTGGGAGCGCCGCCTGGCGGCTGGTCCCTACAGTACTCCCCCCCAAGGTTGAAAAAGTTCGCAGGACTTTTTACAGGAAGGAAGGTAGGTTTCCATAATTATTTCGATTGTTTATTGTACATTAAGATTATGAGAGAGATCGCATTTTTGTACGAATTCATATTTATCGAGCTTTCATTTCAGTCTTAAAGTGCCACTGGAGATAATACATGGTTTTGATCTTTCCAATATTTAATAATACTGATGGTACACACACTTTTTCTTACTTATTCTAAATGTTAACATAACATTTTACAATTTATTATTGCATTCCAGGGTTATTTATAACTTTATTATCACATGTAGGAACTTTCTTTTATTAATACATATCTGACTCCATTTTTAGGTTCTTAAATAAATACATTTGACTAGCTATATTACATATGATTTCCTTTATTTATACAATGTACATAGATTTCCTTTGGAATGAATATAGGTAAGGTAAGGTGTGATTGTGATGTTTAATGTCTGTGTGTTAGTGTACCGTTGTCAAATCTGTAAGCTATGTTGAATCGTTTGCGTTTAAAATATCGGTGACTATTATAACTATTGCGTTTTGACCAATAACGGGAGACGATGAGTGTTGGTCGGAATTATGTTACGAATTAATGTCGATGGCGATCCCGTTGAATCACGTCATCGCAAGCTTTTGTTTTTGTTGAGCTTGGCCTTGAAGAGGTCTTTATGCTTCTGCAGTTCCTCTATACCTGCGTAAACGAGGAATGATTTTTACATGTTCTAGATGTTTTGCGAACCGTACTCGACTCGTACGCGGTTTGCTGTTTTGGCTAAATTCGTCAACTTTTTTACCGCGTTTTAGTATGTTTGGGACGAATTTTTTTCGTGCAGGATGGTTTTGAGTAAGAACAATGCAGGAATTAGGGTGAGGCGTGCTTCTAACGTCAGTTGCTTGGGGATCAGGCTGTTGATTGCCCAGGATCTCTGGTTGTCGAGGAAGGACAGGAGAAACGGGTGGAGGTGCCTGATTCTGCGAACTGGGGACGTGAGCATGCTGGCCTCTAGAAACGTTCTCCGGAGCCTGTGGCTGTGTAGGGAGAGCGTCCTCAGCGCTAGGCCACCACTGCCAAGTCTCAGGAGATGCTTCTTGAGAAGCTTGAGCTCCCTCGGACGCTGTTCGCGTTAACGGAGTACTGGCTCGACTGGGACTGGGTGGGGACGGCTTGGAAATGATTTGTGAAGGAACAAGGTTCTCGTCAGTGAGAGAACGAGGAAGAGACGGAGGAGGCTCGAACGAAGAAGTAGTTCTCGCCGAGTTTTGTGTGTCGTCTTCCCCAGCGGCGTTGTCTTCTTCGTGAAGCAAGAAGGCTGGTTTGAGCCGCTCTATATTTATAGTTTTACGCGTGCCATCTTTATCTATCTCAAACGTAACTAAGTGTGGGCCGGTGTACGGAGGTGTGAGCACGGGTCTAATGGGCTTTTCGCGAGCCCAGACGTGTGAGCACGTTTGTAAGCCTTTATGAACAAACGGCTGCGTCGCGGATTTATGGTCTACCGGGATGGGACGGACTTTCTGCATGAAGTCTCTAAAATCGTTATAAAAAGCGCGCACGTCTGGTTCTTCTCCTATAAACGGGGAGAAGTCACCCGGAATTCGTAGCGTTTTGCCGTAGACTAATTGAGCGGGGCTCGTGTTGGAGTCTAGGCGAATTCTGTTTCTTAACTCGAGCATGATGTTCGGTAAAATTCGTGTCCAGTCTCTGTTATCTGCGTAGCACGCCAGAGCTGTCTTTATTTCTCGATGGAGTCTCTCCACCATGCCGTTGGAGGCTGGGTGATAAGGAGACGTCCTTATGCAGTGTATACCGACTATTTGGAGCAGTTGAGTGAACAAACGAGATTCGAATTGCATGCCCTGATCCGTAGAAATTTTAACAGGAGTACCATAACGGCTGATCCATTGATCAAAGAATGCGCGGGCTACTGTTTCCGCGGTCGTGTCCGGAATCGGAATGGCTTCTGGCCATCTCGTATATCGATCTATGATGCTGAGGATATGAGTGCATCCGTTAGACTGAAGAAAAGGTCCTACGATGTCTAGATGAACGTGATCGAATCTACCGTCCGGAATTTCGAAATGATTAGGCACCTGCCTGTTATGTTAGTAAGCAATAATTAACTTTATTTTATGGATAATTAATTTATTGCACACTTACCACCAACCCTCTCTCTTAATCTGGTGCAATTAGTTATAACGAATTAATTATTAGTTAAAAAATATCTCGCACCCTCTCTCTCAATAATATTAAATATATTTATATTAAATATATTTATATTAAATATATTAGCCAATTTTTTATTAAATAATCGCAAAAATTTATTGCCCGACCTTTCAAATTTTCAAATAGCGCGCCACACCGCAGCGACTGAGCGATCTCCTTTATGTATACGGTGAAAAGTCAGACTCTGGATGTTCGCACTTTATATCGGCCAAAATCGCTGGGAACAACAGTATTTCTTGGCATTGGGCGCTTTGACACGGTCCCCATAATTACCTAATTTATTTACTATTATTATTTAGAACAGGATTAACTGTAGCCTATTCAATTCGTAAAATAATATATTTAATAAGTAATAAAATTTCTTTAATTCCTATAAATTCAATTAAAGATTTTCAATTAATAAATTATCCAATAATAATTTTAATAATTTTATCAATTATTTTTGGAAGATGTTTAAATTGAATTTTATTCAGAAATATTGAAATAATTTTTTTAATATTTAGAGAAAAAAATTTCAATTTTATTAATTTGTTTTATTTCTTTATTTTTAGGAAAATTAAATTATAAAAAAGTAAAAATTATTTTTCTTAATTTTTTAAAAATTTATTTTGGTAAAATATGATTTTTATACAATTTTATTCCTTTAGTTATTTTAAATCCTTTAGGAATAAGAACAATTATAGAAATAGATTTGATAATGGATGAAGAGAAATTTTTTTTATATTCTTTTAATTTATTTTTAATAAATTTAAATAAATTTAATTGATTCAGTAATAATATTATATTTATAATATTAAGACTAAGAATATTTATATTATTAATTTTAACTTTGTTATAATTTAGATAGTTTAAAAAAAACATAATATTGAAGATATTAAGATAATTTATAAAATAATGCATTTATTTTTATATTAAAACTATGATTATTTTCAACAAATCATGAATATATTGGAATTTTATATTTTATTTTTGGAATATGATCAGGAATTACTGGTTTATCTTTAAGTATAATCATTCGATTAGAATTAGGTAATCCTGGTTCATTAATTGGTAATGATCAAATTTATAACTCAATTGTTACAACTCATGCATTTTTTAATAATTTGTTTTTTTGTTATACCAGTAATAATAGGTGGTTTTGGAAATTACTTAATTCCTCTTTTAATAGGTGCCCCAGACATAGCTTTCCCTCGGATAAATAATATAAGATTTTGATTATAACCACCAAGATTAATATTATTAATTTCAAGAATATTTATTGGAACAGGTACAGGAACTGGTTGAACTGTATATCCACCTTTATCCACAAACTTATCTCATAGGGAGGGGTCCTTCCGTTAATTTATCAATTTTTTCTTTACATATCGCTGGGGCTTCATCAATTATAGGATCAATTAATTTTATTATAACAATTTTAAATATAAAAATGAGAAAAGTTGAAAATATTCCTTTATTAACTGCTTTTTTATTATTATTGTCTTTACCAGTATTAGCAGGTGCTATTACTATACTTTTATTTGACCGAAATTTAAATACTTCTTTTTTTGATCCGGCTGGAGGGGGAGATCCTATTTTATATCAACATTTATTTTGATTTTTTGGGCATCCAGAAGTTTATATTTTAATTTTACCAGGGTTTGGACTAGTTTCTCATATAATTACTAATGAAAGATTAAAAAAAGAAACTTTTGGTTTAATAGGAATAATTTACGCAATAATTTCTATTGGTTTATTAGGATTTATTGTTTGAGCTCATCATATATTTACAGTAGGAATAGATGTAGATACACGAGCATATTTTACTTCAGCTACTATAATTATTGCTATTCCTACTGGAATTAAAATTTTTAGATGATTAGCTTCATTTAATGAAACACAAATTAAATTTAATGTTGCTACATTATGATTAATAGGATTTATTTTTTATTTACTGTAGGGGGATTAACAAGAATTATTCTTTCAAATGCTTCTATTGATATTGTTTTACATGATACATATTATGTAGTTGCTCACTTTCACTATGTTGTTTCTATAAGAGCTGTTTTTTCAATTTTTGGAAGGTTTATTTATTGATTTCCTATAATATTCGGATACTCAATAAATAAAAAATGATTAAAAATTCAATTTTTTTCTATATTTATTGGGGTAAATTTAACTTTTTTTCCTCAACATTTTTTAGGATTAAGAGGTATGCCTCGACGATACTCAGATTATCCAGATTCATACTTATGTTGAAATATTATTTCTTCACTAGGGAGTATTATTTCATTAATAAGAACAATTTTTTTTTCTTTATCTTATGAGAAAGAATTATTATAAATCGAATAATTAGAACAAGAAATTTAAATAATTCAATTGAATGATTAATAAATTATGCACCTAGTTATCATTCATTTAATGAAATTCAGGTAACGTGTCTGCTATTAATTTATTAATATTGTATGTGAAAGCAGACACGTTTAGGCCTACCTTAAACTTTGGTTTTTTAATCGGTAATTTTTTGTAAGGAAAATACTTTTTCACAGTTATTTCATTTAATTTCCTATACCTATTGTTCTGTGTTTTCTTGAATTGTAAGCTTTTACTAACTCTGGTAGGATATCAATCCGTTTATAGTTTCCTTGTTTGCTAAATTGTATCCATATTGCATTTTTCAATGTACTATTAAAACGTTCAACTATACTTGCATGAACATTGCTAAATGAAGAGTAAAGATTTATTTTATACTTTTTCATGAGATTCTGAAAATTTTTATTGTAAAATTCTTTTCCTTGATCAGTTTGTAAATAATCGGGTACACGATCATCTTTCAATATAATCTTCATAGCTTGAGTAACACCATTTCCACTTTTTATCTTGACTGGTATTGCCCATGCAAACTTTGAAAATATATCTATAACTGTGAGTAAATAGGAGAATCCTTTATTCTCCTTGGAATATGGTATCATTTCTACAAGATCGGCTTGCCAAGTTTCATCTAATCCGCGTATATCATAATTCCTTATCTGGTATCTGCGACGTGCTGGCTTGTGTAATTCTGCTGCTATTATTTGCCTCTCCATTTGCAATTTCAAGTACACCAACTTGCAAACTTTTATTCAATTCTTTAGTCATATAATCAATAGGGTTGAAGTGTCCTTGAGCTGTATCGTAAAGATATTTTAAGTTTGCGTCCACTTCCAAACGATATTTTTCAGCTTTCTCCTCAGTTTCTCGTGCAATTTTAGCAATTTCAATAATTTTCTTAGATAAATAATCTACTTCACGCTGTAGAATTATGTTTAGTGAATGCAAACTAATGGCATCATTAGAATGCTTTGGTTTTCTCACATTACAGAGACGTTTATTTTCTAAATCAAAATTACCTTCAGGAGTGAAATTAAAACCAATACCTGGAGGTCCGCGTTTCACTTGCGAGCCCGCAAGTTTTCTACCAAACACGTCGAGACTCATGATAAAACTGATTGGAAAATTGTGAACATCACTATATATGTCTAGCTTCGCGTAATTCCTCAACAATTGAATGGATCTCGTTATCATGATTATTATTTCCAGCAGATCGTTCAGCAATCAATAACTGAAGTCTGAATCATTCCAATAAATTAAATCAATAGAAGAATCTTTCTTTGCTATTTTATATTTAGGCAATATACAACCTCCACCGATTGATTTGTTTTTACGTGTAGTTCGGAATAAAGGTGCTATGATATTCGTAAATTTATTACTTCTCGAAGAACGTAAACTTCCATTTTTACTATGTCTTTTGCGATGAGCACTCGTCGCTTCTAAGATGTTGCTATAATCTTTCTGATCTGTCGAACTGATTAGATTTTCATCAGGGTGCCTTTTGAAGAGCAATTCCATTAGTCCATCAGTTATGGGATAACTTTGATTTTTCACTATTACTGATTTATTGTTAAATTGAATTTCAGAATCGCCCAACATATGCACACCATTGACTTTTCTTATACCATAAATATTATCAATTGTACTGCGACTATCATTTAGTAAAGAAAGAAAATTAGCAGCCGTTTCATTGCTGGTCCGTTCAGATTTGAATATAGAATTTCCACTGTTCCATCTAATGAAATAAATTCATCATCGTAAAATTCATCATCATCATCACCATCATAATCAATATTATCATTAGAAACTGAATTATTATTATTAAATTTTGATGATTTATCATAAATCAGTTTTTTTTTCGATTTTGATAGTTTTTTATGTGTATTGTTGATATGGTTTTCGATTGAGGAATAGGGTGAAATGTCGTTGATGATGTTGTTTTTAGCGTTCAAATTAACAAGTTTCTCAAGTGGTGTAATGACTGGTTTCAATGTATCACCAACAAGTTTTTCATAATCATACTTTTCACATCTCAATAGAGAATATTATTTTTAATAGCCTCACGTGCTCGCACAAGCTCACTGAGAATATTCTTTTATAAAGTCGGACATGATGACGAGGTGGTGTCTGTAATTCAACTGTAAAGTAAAAGTTTCACAACTGCTTTTTTATGGCAAAACAATCAAAACCCTTTCTATATCTTCCTTCATTCATGCCTCTATCTTTGTCAATAACAACGAAACCATACTTATCATTTTTCCAACATTCCGAACAAAGATTACGGAATTCGTTGAAAGATAAATCGGTATTCACATGATCTTCATAAATATGTTTAAGATTAACATCATCTGATCCCTAATGAGATGTTTTGGAATGTGAGCATATGATTGACAAAAATAAAAACTGTCTACACTTTTATGTCTTCCCATGCAGAAAAATGCTCTAACATTATCTTGCTTTTCACATGCCACATCATCAAAAATCATAATGGAGTTTGGTAGAGCTTCATCTGGAGAGACGACAGACTCATGTTCGCTAAATGGCCAATATGATACACCTTGAATTGGTTCTAATACTTTTTTGAGAAATTGATACTTGGGTTGATTTAAAGATTTCGAGTACACATAAACATTTTCGAATCTAAGTCCATTGGGATGTGTAATAAGAGCTAATAAACTATTTGTCTTCCCACAGTTTGATGGTCCGCAGAATACTGCTCGAATACTGTCTGGAAGTAATTCTCCATGTTGCTTTTTTCTCTTCACTTTTCCGAAATCAAAATTTCCAATGGGTAATTTAAGGTTTTGTTCAGTGAACTCTATGTTTACGTGACAAAGACAAAAGTAACATTGAGCTAAAATAAATAAAAACGCATGTTTTATAATTTCTATCGTCAGTTGTAAATTATCACTCGATCAGAGATGATTGTTCACAAATTGAAAAAACAACCGAAAGGTTATGGTTTTCTTGATAAAATAATCGACAATTTACCAATTGAATTGCATCTACATAAGTATCAATATTGTGGTCCTGGGACTAAATTACAGAAGCGATTGAAAAGAGGTGATCCTGGAATTAATCCACTTGATCAAGCTTGTAAACAGCATGATATAGATTATTCAAATAAAAATGTCGATCTCAAAGAAGCAGATAAGAAACTTGCTGATGCAGCTTCACAACGGCTAAGAGCAAATGATGCTAGTATTGGAGAAAAAGCATCTGTTTTTATTGTTGCAAATGCAATGAAATTAAAAACAAAAACAGGAATGGGACTAAAATTTAACAAGTTAGTGACTGCCGCTAAGAAGACATTGAAACCAAGTTCATGTTCACGTAAAGTTATACAATCTGCTTTAAAAGGTGCACGTCAGGCACTTTAAAATGCTGGTGGTAAGAGAAAAGTAGTTTTTCCACGTGTTTTACCTCTTCCACCAAAAACTGGAGGATTTCTTCCTTTTCTGATACCAATGTTAGCTGGTCTAAGTGCGACTGGAGCTTTAGCAGGAGGAGCCGCTGGAATAGCTAAGGCTGTAAATGAATCAAAAGCTGCTCAAAAGAAAGTATGAAGAAAGTAGGAGGCATAATAAGACTATGGGAGCTATAGCTCTTGGCAAAGTTCTCTATCTTAAACCATACAAAAATAAAATGGGATTATTTATAAAACCTCCCATTGGATATGGTTTGAAAGGAAAAAAAAACTTCGATTTAACTTTACAAAATCGTGCCTATGATCTCATAAAATATGCAAGAAAATTGAAAATACCAAATTTTCGAGGTGTTTTTATGAGAAATAATTTACCCTCTGATGGTCCATGGCATAATGAAACTGCGATAATTAATTTGGATGAATTTCAAAATAATGGTACACATTGGGTGTGTTATCGAAAAAATGGAAAAATGTCACATATTTTGATAGTTTTGGTGATCTGAATCCACCAGTAGATCTCGTGTTATACTTTAATGTGAAAGAAGTGAAATAGAATTATAAAAGATATCAAAATTTCAACACATTCGTCTGTGGACAATTATGTCTCAAATTCTTAAACAACCAACTATAAAAGAGAAGAAAATAAACGAAAGGTTTCATTCCCTTTCCATCAGTCATGGAAGATAGTTTTACTCTCAGTCTGACAGGAGCAAAGTCAATTTTAGAAGCACAATACTTTCTTTCGATTGAACTTTCTCCACATAAAAATTATGTTTTGGGATTAGTTGAACTTTTACCATTTAACTCAATTCCCAATGTTGATCATACAAATAATAAACTTCATATAATTGGAAATACGACAATAACTATTCCTACAGGTAGCTACGAAATTGATGCTTTAAACAATTTTTTTCAAGCAGCTTTGAAACCAAAAGGAATAGAATTTTCTTTGAAAGCTAACAACAATACTTTGAGAAGTGAAATAAAATGTAGTAAGCCTGTAGATTTTACACCACCTAACTCTATTGGTCGTCTCCTTGGCTTTACATCTAGCATTCTCAAAGAAAAAATTCAACATAGTTCTGATGTGCCTGTAAAAATATTAAAAATAAATGCACTAAGAGTAGAATGCAACATCACTTCAGGTCCATACATCAACAATAAAAAAGTTCATACAATCCACGAATTTTTCTCCAGAGTACCTCCAGGTTATAAAATTGTAGAGGTTCCATCACACGTTATATATACCACTCTACGTCAAGTGTAAAACTCATCTTCAAATTCGAATTGTTGATCAGGATGGAGATTTAGTGAAATTTCGAGGAGAAGAAATTACTATTAGACTGCACATCAAATCAATATAATGGGGATTGTTTATAATTCGAAAGTGCATATAAACCAATCAACATGTCGAATAGACAACAGTCGAGTAAAGAAACTCAAACCGTTAACACGACAGAGCATTCAGTTCCTCAAAAGTCTAAGCCTAAAAGTTCGTGGAAAAACTTCAACTGTATAATTCTCTGTTGCTTCCAGAAAAATGGACGAAATTCTAAACATTCAATCAGGTGTTGTATTCGATGAGTCTATTGCTCATTATGAAGTAAACGCACACCAACCTTACTCATCAATAAGTTTTGAAAATAGCGATGAAATTCGAATGGCTATTCAGCATCAAGATTTATGTCTTTTGCCATCACGTAGTTCTATCCACATTTGTGGTAAATTACAAAAACCAAATGGATAAGCATTGGCTAAAACTCATTTCGTTAACAATGGAATTTGTCATCTATTAGATGAAATTCGTTATGAAATTAATGCTGTGGAAATAGATAAATGCAAAAATGTTGGCATGACCAGTCTAATGAAAGGTTGGGTATCCTTTAATTCATCTCAGAGTCGCATGCTTGAGAACGCAGGCTGGGTTGCCAATAAAGAAATAACCAGATCGCTTGTGGATGATCATGGTAATTTTGATGTCAACATCCCTCTGCTTATGATTTTAGGATTTGCTGAAGACTATAAAAAAAATGTTGTAAATGTGAAACATGAACTCATTCTCATAAGAGAGCGAAATGACGTAAATGCAATCATTCAAGAAGGAATCGCATCTGCCGGAGTAGCTATATACGAAGATTATAAAGTAAAAATAACAAAAATGGAGTGGTTAATGCCATATGTTATTGCATCTGACAAACAAAAAATCCAGATGTTAAATTTTCTTCGAAGAGATAATCCCATTTCTATGTGCTTTTGCTCATGGGAATTATTTGAATATCCACTTCTTCCAACTACAAATAAACATGTCTGGACAGTAAAAACATCAAATCAACTGGAAAAACCACGCTTTGTTATTCTTGGATTGTAGTCGAAAAAAAGAGTACAAAAACTGCAAATGGAAGTAGATTTGACCATTGTGATCTTCATAATGTGAAACTATTCTTAAACTCGCAATATTATCCATACAATAATTTAAATCTCGACATAAACAACAATCAGTACTCTATTCTCTATGATATGTTTGTCAATTTTCAAAAAAGTAACTATGGTAATAATCCACAACCAGTACTAACAAAAACTGAATTTATCAACTCATTTCCATTGATTGTTATTGATTGTTCACGACAAAATGAATCTCTGAAAAATGCGCCTGTAGATGTACGTTTAGAATTTAAATCAAAACAAATGTTACCCACTAATACTAGTGCATTCTGTTTGATCTTGCATGATCGTATTGTACAGTACAATCCCATCAGCGGAGATGTAAAAAAACTTTGTCTAATAATTATTGTAATACATAATAATATAATAAATAAACAACTAAAAGATGAACAAAAAAAAAGAAAAAAATGTTTTCATTATTTTTTATATTACCTAAATCATAAAATACTAAATAAAAAAGTAGATAATACTAAAGGCCTAATGGTTTATATATGATCGCTTACATAAAAAGAAAAGCTAGAATATGAGATTCTAGATAAAAGATTTTAAAACGGGAAAATGAGTACATGTTGTAGAAAATTTATGACGGCTTTTCGGAAATCTGGTGAAAAATTGAGATTCCGAAACTATTTTTTTTTTCAAACTGGAGATGCTCATGTATCGTAAGTATATCAGCTACGGGGCTTCGAAGAGCGGCGGGTAAAAGAAAGAAGGGACACGAGCAGGTGTTCAAAAAACTGACCTGAAATCACCACACGTTAAAACATATAGGGGATACTAGCTCACTGCTGCAGTGGGAGTGAGCTAGTATTCCCATGTTAAAGCATAGGGGGGCTACTGGCTTACCTCCAGTGTGCCAGAATGCCTATGAGCCAGTATGCCTATAGCCTATCTACTTGCACAAGCAAAAAATTTATGTGCAAGCTTCAAAAAATTATGCGCAAGCTTCAAAAAATTATGCGCAAGCTTCAAAAACTCATGCGCAAGCTACAAAAACTCATGAGGAAGCTTAAAGACAATATTGACAGACGTAAGAAAATTATGCACAATATTAAAAAAAATTATGAGCAAGCTTCAAAATCGTATGCGCAAGCTTCGAAAACTCATGAGGAACCTTAAAGACAATATGGCAGGCTTAAAAAAATTATGCGCAAGCTTCAAAAGCTCATGCGCAAGCATAACAATATTATGGGCAAGCTTCAAAAACTCATACTCAAGCTTATGAAAATTATGTGCAAGCTTCACAAAATATGCGCAAGCTCCAAAAACTCATTTGCTAGATTCAAAAACTCATGTGTCAGCTTAAAGAAAATATGGGCAAGCATCAAAAAATTATGCGCAAGGTTCAAAAACTCATGAGGAAGCTAAAAAAAAATTATGTGCAATCTTCAAAAACTCATGCGCAAGGTTCAAAAAATTATGCGCAAGCTTCAAAATCGGATGCGTAAGCTTCGATAACTCACTTGTCAGATTCAAAATCTCAAGCGCAAGCTTAACGAAAATATGGGCAAGCTTTAAAAAATTATGTGCAAGTTTCAATAAATTCTAAGCAAGCATCAAAAACTCAAGCGCAAACTTAAAGAAAATATGGGCAAGCTTCAAAAAATTATCAAAATCTCAGGCGCAAGCTTAAAGAAAATATGGGCAAGGTTCCAAAAATTATTCGTAACTTCAAAATCTTATGCGCAGTCTTGAATATAATAGGCGCAAGCACCGAAGTCTGCCAGATTCAAAAGCCCATATTTACTTTAAGCTTGCGCATGACTTTTTGAAGATTGCTCATAATTCTTTGAGGCTTGCGCATAATTTTATTGAAATTGCGCAAAATTTTTTAAATCTTGCCCATATTTACTTTAAGCTTGCGCATGAGTTTTTAACGCTTGTGCATAATTTTTTGAATCTGGAAAATGAGTTTTCTAAGCTTGCGCATACGATTTTGAAGCTTGCGCATAATTTTATTGAAATTGCGCATAATTTTTTTAACCTCGCACATAATTTTTTTAATCTTGCCCATATTTTCTTTAAGCATGCGCATAATTTTTTGAAGCTTGCACTTAATTTTTTTAAGCTTGACCATATTTACTTTAAGCATGCGCATGAGTTTTTGAATGTTGAGAATAATTATTTTATGCTTGCACTTAATTTTTTAAAGCTTGACCATATTTGCTTTAAGCTTTCGCATGAGTTTTTGAAGCTTGCGTATAATTTTGTTGAAATTACGTATAATTTTTTTAACCTCGCACATAATTTTTTTAATCTTGACCATATTTACTTTAAGCTTGCGCATGACTTTTTGAAGCTTGCAAATAATTTTTTGAATCTTGCGCATAATTTTTTCAACCTGGCACATAATTTTTTAATCATGCGCATATTTTTTTTATGCTTGCCCATATTTTCTTTAAGCTTGCACATGAGTTTTTAACGTTGTGCATAATTTTTTGAATCTGGAATATGAGTTTTCTGAGCTTGCGCATACGATTTTGAAGCTTGCGCATAATTTTATTGTAATTGCGCATCATTTTTTTAAGCATGACCATATTTACTTTAAGTTTGTGCATGAGTTTTTTAATGTTGCGCATAATTTTTGAAGCTTGACCATATTTGCTTTAAGCTTTCGCATGAGTTTTTGAAGCTTGCGTATAATTTTATTGAAATTGCGCATAATTTTTTTAATCTTGCCCATATTTACTTTAAGTTTGTGCATGAGTTTTTGAATGTTGAGCATAATTATTTTATGCTTGCACTTAATTTTTTTAAGCTTGACCATATTTACTTTAAGTTTGTGCATGAGTTTTTTAATGTTGCGCATAATTTTTGAAGCTTGACCATATTTGCTTTAAGCTTTCGCATGAGTTTTTGAAGCTTGCGTATAATTTTATTGAAATTGCGAATAATTTTTTTAATCTTGCCCATATTTACTTTAAGTTTGCGCATGACTTTTGAAGCTTGCACATAATTTTTTGAATCTTGCGCATAATTTTTTTAACCTCGCACATAATTTTTTTAATCTTGCGCATATTTTTTTTATGCTTGCCCATATTTTCTTTAAGCTTGCGCATGAGTTTTTAACGCTTGTGCATAATTTTTTGAATCTGGAAAATGAGTTTTCTGAGCTTGCGAAAACGATTTTGAAGTTTGCGCATAATTTTATTGTAATTGCGCATCATTTTTTTAAGCATGACCATATTTACTTTAAGCATGCGCATGAGTTTTTGAAGCTTGCGCATAATTGTTTGAAGCTTGCACATAATTTTTTTAAGCTTGACCATATTTACTTTAAGCTTGCGCATGAGTTTCCGGAGATTGCGCATAATTTTATTGAAATTACGTATAATTTTTTTAAGCTTGCACATACATTCTTTAAGCTTGCGCATTAGTTTTTGATGCTAGCGCATAATTTTATTGAAACTGCGCATAATTATTTTAAGCTTGCTCATATTTTCTTTAAGCTTGCGCATAACTTTTTGAAGCTTGCGCATAATTTTTTTAACCTCGCACATAATTTTTTTAATCATGCGCATAAATTTTTTATGCTTGCCCATATTTTCTTTAAGCATGCGCATGACTTTTTGAAGCTTGCGCATAATTGTTTGAATCTGGAAAATGAGTTTTCTGAGCTTGCGCATACGATTTTTAAGCATGCGCATAATTTTATTGAAATTGCGCATAATTTTTTTAAGCATGACCATATTTACTTTAAGCATGCGCATGAGTTTTTGAAGCTTGCGCATAATTGTTTGAAGCTTGCTCTTAATTTTTTTAAGCTTGACAATATTTGCTTTAAGCTTTCGCATGAGTTCTTGAAGCTTGCGTATAATTTTATTGAAATTGCGGATAATTTTTTTAATCTTGCCCATATTTACTTTAAGCATGCGCATGAGTTTTCGAAGCTTGCGCATAATTTTTGAAGCTTGCACTTAATTTTTTTAAGCTTGACCATATTTGCTTTAAGCTTTCGCATGAGTTTTAGAAGCTTGCCTATAATTTTATTGAAATTACGTATAATTTTTTTAACCTCGCACATAATTTTTTTAATCTTGCAGATAATTTTTTTATGCTTGCCCATATTTACTTTAAGTTTATGCATGAGTTTTTGAATGTTGAGCATAATTATTTTATGCTTGCACATATTTTCTTTTAGCTTGCGCATATTTTCTTTTCGCTTGCGAATGAATTTATCGGAGCTTGCGCATAATTTTTTTAAACTTGACCATATTTACTTTAAGTTTGCGCATGACTTTTGAAGCTTGCACATAATTTTTTGAATCTTGCGCATAATTTTTTTAACCTCGCACATAATTTTTTTAATCTTGCGCATATTTTTTTATGCTTGCCCATATTTTCTTTAAGCTTGCGCATGAGTTTTTAACGCTTGTGCATAATTTTTTGAATCTGGAAAATGAGTTTTCTGAGCTTGCGAAAACGATTTTGAAGCTTGCGCATAATTTTATTGTAATTGCGCATCATTTTTTTAAGCATGACCATATTTACTTTAAGCATGCGCATGAGTTTTTGAAGCTTGCGCATAATTGTTTGAAGCTTGCACATAATTTTTTTAAGCTTGACCATATTTACTTTAAGCTTGCGCATGAGTTTCCGGAGATTGCGCATAATTTTATTGAAATTACGTATAATTTTTTTAAGCTTGCACATACATTCTTTAAGCTTGCGCATTAGTTTTTGATGCTAGCGCATAATTTTATTGAAACTGCGCATAATTATTTTAAGCTTGCTCATATTTTCTTTAAGCTTGCGCATAACTTTTTGAAGCTTGCGCATAATTTTTTTAACCTCGCACATAATTTTTTTAATCATGCGCATAAATTTTTTATGCTTGCCCATATTTTCTTTAAGCATGCGCATGACTTTTTGAAGCTTGCGCATAATTGTTTTAATCTGGAAAATGAGTTTTCTGAGCTTGCGCATACGATTTTTAAGCATGCGCATAATTTTATTGAAATTGCGCATAATTTTTTTAAGCATGACCATATTTACTTTAAGCATGCGTATGAGTTTTTGAAGCTTGCGCATAATTGTTTGAAGCTTGCACTTAATTTTTTAAGCTTGACCATATTTACTTTAAGCATGCACATGAGTTTTCGATGCTTGCGCATAATTTTTGAAGCTTGCACTTAATTTTTTAAGCTTGACCATATTTACTTTAAGCATGCACATGAGTTTTCGAAGCTTGCGTATAATTTTTGAAGCTTGCCCTTAATTTTTTTAAGCTTGACCATATTTGCTTAATCTTTCGCATGAGTTTTTGAAACTTGCGTATAATTTTATTGAAATTACGTACAATTTTTTGAATCTTGCGCATATTTTTTTTATGCTTGCCCATATTTTCTTTAAGCTTTCGCATGAGTTTTTGAAGCTTGCGTATAATTTTATTGAAATTGCGCATAATTTTTTTAATCTTGCCCATATTTACTTTAAGTTTGTGCATGAGTTTTTGAATGTTGAGCATAATTATTTTATGCTTGCACTTAATTTTTTTAAGCTTGACCATATTTACTTTAAGTTTGCGCATGACTTTTGAAGCTTGCACATAATTTTTTGAATCTTGCGCATAATTTTTTTAACCTCGCACATAATTTTTTTAATCTTGCGCATATTTTTTTTATGCTTGCCCATATTTTCTTTAAGCTTGCGCATGAGTTTTTAACGCTTGTGCATAATTTTTTGAATCTGGAAAATGAGTTTTCTGAGCTTGCGAAAACGATTTTGAAGTTTGCGCATAATTTTATTGTAATTGCGCATCATTTTTTTAAGCATGACCATATTTACTTTAAGCATGCGCATGAGTTTTTGAAGCTTGCGCATAATTGTTTGAAGCTTGCACATAATTTTTTTAATCTTGCCCATATTTACTTTAAGTTTGTGCATGAGTTTTTGAATGTTGAGCATAATTATTTTATGCTTGCACTTAATTTTTTTAAGCTTGACCATATTTACTTTAAGTTTGCGCATGACTTTTGAAGCTTGCACATAATTTTTTGAATCTTGCGCATAATTTTTTTAACCTCGCACATAATTTTTTTAATCTTGCGCATATTTTTTTTATGCTTGCCCATATTTTCATTAAGCTTGCGCATGAGTTTTTGAAGCTTGCGCATAATTGTTTGAAGCTTGCTCTTAATTTTTTTAAGCTTGACAATATTTGCTTTAAGCTTTCGCATGAGTTCTTGAAGCTTGCGTATAATTTTATTGAAATTGCGGATAATTTTTTTAATCTTGCCCATATTTACTTTAAGCATGCGCATGAGTTTTCGAAGCTTGCGCATAATTTTTGAAGCTTGCACTTAATTTTTTTAAGCTTGACCATATTTGCTTTAAGCTTTCGCATGAGTTTTAGAAGCTTGCCTATAATTTTATTGAAATTACGTATAATTTTTTTAACCTCGCACATAATTTTTTTAATCTTGCAGATAATTTTTTTATGCTTGCCCATATTTACTTTAAGTTTATGCATGAGTTTTTGAATGTTGAGCATAATTATTTTATGCTTGCACATATTTTCTTTTAGCTTGCGCATATTTTCTTTCGCTTGCGAATGAATTTATCGGAGCTTGCGCATAATTTTTTTAAACTTGACCATATTTACTTTAAGTTTGCGCATGACTTTTGAAGCTTGCACATAATTTTTTGAATCTTGCGCATAATTTTTTTAACCTCGCACATAATTTTTTTAATCTTGCGCATATTTTTTTTATGCTTGCCCATATTTTCTTTAAGCTTGCGCATGAGTTTTTAACGCTTGTGCATAATTTTTTGAATCTGGAAAATGAGTTTTCTGAGCTTGCGAAAACGATTTTGAAGCTTGCGCATAATTTTATTGTAATTGCGCATCATTTTTTTAAGCATGACCATATTTACTTTAAGCATGCGCATGAGTTTTTGAAGCTTGCGCATAATTGTTTGAAGCTTGCACATAATTTTTTTAAGCTTGACCATATTTACTTTAAGCTTGCGCATGAGTTTCCGGAGATTGCGCATAATTTTATTGAAATTACGTATAATTTTTTTAAGCTTGCACATACATTCTTTAAGCTTGCGCATTAGTTTTTGATGCTAGCGCATAATTTTATTGAAACTGCGCATAATTATTTTAAGCTTGCTCATATTTTCTTTAAGCTTGCGCATAACTTTTTGAAGCTTGCGCATAATTTTTTTAACCACGCACATAATTTTTTTAATCATGCGCATAAATTTTTTATGCTTGCCCATATTTTCTTTAAGCATGCGCATGACTTTTTGAAGCTTGCGCATAATTGTTTGAATCTGGAAAATGAGTTTTCTGAGCTTGCGCATACGATTTTTAAGCATGCGCATAATTTTATTGAAATTGCGCATAATTTTTTTAAGCATGACCATATTTACTTTAAGCATGCGCATGAGTTTTTGAAGCTTGCGCATAATTGTTTGAAGCTTGCACTTAATTTTTTTAAGCTTGACCATATTTACTTTAAGCATGCACATGAGTTTTCGATGCTTGCGCATAATTTTTGAAGCTTGCACTTAATTTTTTAAGCTTGACCATATTTACTTTAAGCATGCACATGAGTTTTCGAAGCTTGCGTATAATTTTTGAAGCTTGCCCTTAATTTTTTTAAGCTTGACCATATTTGCTTAATCTTTCGCATGAGTTTTTGAAACTTGCGTATAATTTTATTGAAATTACGTACAATTTTTTGAATCTTGCGCATATTTTTTTTATGCTTGCCCATATTTTCTTTAAGCTTTCGCATGAGTTTTTGAAGCTTGCGTATAATTTTATTGAAATTGCGCATAATTTTTTTAATCTTGCCCATATTTACTTTAAGTTTGTGCATGAGTTTTTGAATGTTGAGCATAATTATTTTATGCTTGCACTTAATTTTTTTAAGCTTGACCATATTTACTTTAAGTTTGCGCATGACTTTTGAAGCTTGCACATAATTTTTTGAATCTTGCGCATAATTTTTTTAACCTCGCACATAATTTTTTTAATCTTGCGCATATTTTTTTTATGCTTGCCCATATTTTCTTTAAGCTTGCGCATGAGTTTTTAACGCTTGTGCATAATTTTTTGAATCTGGAAAATGAGTTTTCTGAGCTTGCGAAAACGATTTTGAAGTTTGCGCATAATTTTATTGTAATTGCGCATCATTTTTTTAAGCATGACCATATTTACTTTAAGCATGCGCATGAGTTTTTGAAGCTTGCGCATAATTGTTTGAAGCTTGCACATAATTTTTTTAATCTTGCCCATATTTACTTTAAGTTTGTGCATGAGTTTTTGAATGTTGAGCATAATTATTTTATGCTTGCACTTAATTTTTTTAAGCTTGACCATATTTACTTTAAGTTTGCGCATGACTTTTGAAGCTTGCACATAATTTTTTGAATCTTGCGCATAATTTTTTTAACCTCGCACATAATTTTTTTAATCTTGCGCATATTTTTTTTATGCTTGCCCATATTTTCATTAAGCTTGCGCATGAGTTTTTGAAGCTTGCGCATAATTGTTTGAAGCTTGCTCTTAATTTTTTTAAGCTTGACAATATTTGCTTTAAGCTTTCGCATGAGTTCTTGAAGCTTGCGTATAATTTTATTGAAATTGCGGATAATTTTTTTAATCTTGCCCATATTTACTTTAAGCATGCGCATGAGTTTTCGAAGCTTGCGCATAATTTTTGAAGCTTGCACTTAATTTTTTTAAGCTTGACCATATTTGCTTTAAGCTTTCGCATGAGTTTTAGAAGCTTGCCTATAATTTTATTGAAATTACGTATAATTTTTTTAACCTCGCACATAATTTTTTTAATCTTGCAGATAATTTTTTTATGCTTGCCCATATTTACTTTAAGTTTATGCATGAGTTTTTGAATGTTGAGCATAATTATTTTATGCTTGCACATATTTTCTTTTAGCTTGCGCATATTTTCTTTTCGCTTGCGAATGAATTTATCGGAGCTTGCGCATAATTTTTTTAAACTTGACCATATTTACTTTAAGTTTGCGCATGACTTTTGAAGCTTGCACATAATTTTTTGAATCTTGCGCATAATTTTTTTAACCTCGCACATAATTTTTTTAATCTTGCGCATATTTTTTTTATGCTTGCCCATATTTTCTTTAAGCTTGCGCATGAGTTTTTAACGCTTGTGCATAATTTTTTGAATCTGGAAAATGAGTTTTCTGAGCTTGCGAAAACGATTTTGAAGCTTGCGCATAATTTTATTGTAATTGCGCATCATTTTTTTAAGCATGACCATATTTACTTTAAGCATGCGCATGAGTTTTTGAAGCTTGCGCATAATTGTTTGAAGCTTGCACATAATTTTTTTAAGCTTGACCATATTTACTTTAAGCTTGCGCATGAGTTTCCGGAGATTGCGCATAATTTTATTGAAATTACGTATAATTTTTTTAAGCTTGCACATACATTCTTTAAGCTTGCGCATTAGTTTTTGATGCTAGCGCATAATTTTATTGAAACTGCGCATAATTATTTTAAGCTTGCTCATATTTTCTTTAAGCTTGCGCATAACTTTTTGAAGCTTGCGCATAATTTTTTTAACCACGCACATAATTTTTTTAATCATGCGCATAAATTTTTTATGCTTGCCCATATTTTCTTTAAGCATGCGCATGACTTTTTGAAGCTTGCGCATAATTGTTTGAATCTGGAAAATGAGTTTTCTGAGCTTGCGCATACGATTTTTAAGCATGCGCATAATTTTATTGAAATTGCGCATAATTTTTTTAAGCATGACCATATTTACTTTAAGCATGCGCATGAGTTTTTGAAGCTTGCGCATAATTGTTTGAAGCTTGCACTTAATTTTTTAAGCTTGACCATATTTACTTTAAGCATGCACATGAGTTTTCGATGCTTGCGCATAATTTTTGAAGCTTGCACTTAATTTTTTAAGCTTGACCATATTTACTTTAAGCATGCACATGAGTTTTCGAAGCTTGCGTATAATTTTTGAAGCTTGCCCTTAATTTTTTTAAGCTTGACCATATTTGCTTAATCTTTCGCATGAGTTTTTGAAACTTGCGTATAATTTTATTGAAATTACGTACAATTTTTTGAATCTTGCGCATATTTTTTTTATGCTTGCCCATATTTTCTTTAAGCTTTCGCATGAGTTTTTGAAGCTTGCGTATAATTTTATTGAAATTGCGCATAATTTTTTTAATCTTGCCCATATTTACTTTAAGTTTGTGCATGAGTTTTTGAATGTTGAGCATAATTATTTTATGCTTGCACTTAATTTTTTTAAGCTTGACCATATTTACTTTAAGTTTGCGCATGACTTTTGAAGCTTGCACATAATTTTTTGAATCTTGCGCATAATTTTTTTAACCTCGCACATAATTTTTTTAATCTTGCGCATATTTTTTTTATGCTTGCCCATATTTTCTTTAAGCTTGCGCATGAGTTTTTAACGCTTGTGCATAATTTTTTGAATCTGGAAAATGAGTTTTCTGAGCTTGCGAAAACGATTTTGAAGTTTGCGCATAATTTTATTGTAATTGCGCATCATTTTTTTAAGCATGACCATATTTACTTTAAGCATGCGCATGAGTTTTTGAAGCTTGCGCATAATTGTTTGAAGCTTGCACATAATTTTTTTAATCTTGCCCATATTTACTTTAAGTTTGTGCATGAGTTTTTGAATGTTGAGCATAATTATTTTATGCTTGCACTTAATTTTTTTAAGCTTGACCATATTTACTTTAAGTTTGCGCATGACTTTTGAAGCTTGCACATAATTTTTTGAATCTTGCGCATAATTTTTTTAACCTCGCACATAATTTTTTTAATCTTGCGCATATTTTTTTTATGCTTGCCCATATTTTCTTTAAGCTTGCGCATGAGTTTTTGAAGCTTGCGCATAATTGTTTGAAGCTTGCTCTTAATTTTTTTAAGCTTGACAATATTTGCTTTAAGCTTTCGCATGAGTTCTTGAAGCTTGCGTATAATTTTATTGAAATTGCGGATAATTTTTTTAATCTTGCCCATATTTACTTTAAGCATGCGCATGAGTTTTCGAAGCTTGCGCATAATTTTTGAAGCTTGCACTTAATTTTTTTAAGCTTGACCATATTTGCTTTAAGCTTTCGCATGAGTTTTAGAAGCTTGCCTATAATTTTATTGAAATTACGTATAATTTTTTTAACCTCGCACATAATTTTTTTAATCTTGCAGATAATTTTTTTATGCTTGCCCATATTTACTTTAAGTTTATGCATGAGTTTTTGAATGTTGAGCATAATTATTTTATGCTTGCACATATTTTCTTTTAGCTTGCGCATATTTTCTTTTCGCTTGCGAATGAATTTATCGGAGCTTGCGCATAATTTTTTTAAACTTGACCATATTTACTTTAAGTTTGCGCATGACTTTTGAAGCTTGCACATAATTTTTTGAATCTTGCGCATAATTTTTTTAACCTCGCACATAATTTTTTTAATCTTGCGCATATTTTTTTTATGCTTGCCCATATTTTCTTTAAGCTTGCGCATGAGTTTTTAACGCTTGTGCATAATTTTTTGAATCTGGAAAATGAGTTTTCTGAGCTTGCGAAAACGATTTTGAAGCTTGCGCATAATTTTATTGTAATTGCGCATCATTTTTTTAAGCATGACCATATTTACTTTAAGCATGCGCATGAGTTTTTGAAGCTTGCGCATAATTGTTTGAAGCTTGCACATAATTTTTTTAAGCTTGACCATATTTACTTTAAGCTTGCGCATGAGTTTCCGGAGATTGCGCATAATTTTATTGAAATTACGTATAATTTTTTTAAGCTTGCACATACATTCTTTAAGCTTGCGCATTAGTTTTTGATGCTAGCGCATAATTTTATTGAAACTGCGCATAATTATTTTAAGCTTGCTCATATTTTCTTTAAGCTTGCGCATAACTTTTTGAAGCTTGCGCATAATTTTTTTAACCACGCACATAATTTTTTTAATCATGCGCATAAATTTTTTATGCTTGCCCATATTTTCTTTAAGCATGCGCATGACTTTTTGAAGCTTGCGCATAATTGTTTGAATCTGGAAAATGAGTTTTCTGAGCTTGCGCATACGATTTTTAAGCATGCGCATAATTTTATTGAAATTGCGCATAATTTTTTTAAGCATGACCATATTTACTTTAAGCATGCGCATGAGTTTTTGAAGCTTGCGCATAATTGTTTGAAGCTTGCACTTAATTTTTTTAAGCTTGACCATATTTACTTTAAGCATGCACATGAGTTTTCGATGCTTGCGCATAATTTTTGAAGCTTGCACTTAATTTTTTAAGCTTGACCATATTTACTTTAAGCATGCACATGAGTTTTCGAAGCTTGCGTATAATTTTTGAAGCTTGCCCTTAATTTTTTTAAGCTGACCATATTTGCTTAATCTTTCGCATGAGTTTTTGAAACTTGCGTATAATTTTATTGAAATTACGTACAATTTTTTGAATCTTGCGCATATTTTTTTTATGCTTGCCCATATTTTCTTTAAGCTTTCGCATGAGTTTTTGAAGCTTGCGTATAATTTTATTGAAATTGCGCATAATTTTTTTAATCTTGCCCATATTTACTTTAAGTTTGTGCATGAGTTTTTGAATGTTGAGCATAATTATTTTATGCTTGCACTTAATTTTTTTAAGCTTGACCATATTTACTTTAAGTTTGCGCATGACTTTTGAAGCTTGCACATAATTTTTTGAATCTTGCGCATAATTTTTTTAACCTCGCACATAATTTTTTTAATCTTGCGCATATTTTTTTTATGCTTGCCCATATTTTCTTTAAGCTTGCGCATGAGTTTTTAACGCTTGTGCATAATTTTTTGAATCTGGAAAATGAGTTTTCTGAGCTTGCGAAAACGATTTTGAAGTTTGCGCATAATTTTATTGTAATTGCGCATCATTTTTTTAAGCATGACCATATTTACTTTAAGCATGCGCATGAGTTTTTGAAGCTTGCGCATAATTGTTTGAAGCTTGCACATAATTTTTTTAATCTTGCCCATATTTACTTTAAGTTTGTGCATGAGTTTTTGAATGTTGAGCATAATTATTTTATGCTTGCACTTAATTTTTTTAAGCTTGACCATATTTACTTTAAGTTTGCGCATGACTTTTGAAGCTTGCACATAATTTTTTGAATCTTGCGCATAATTTTTTTAACCTCGCACATAATTTTTTTAATCTTGCGCATATTTTTTTTATGCTTGCCCATATTTTCTTTAAGCTTGCGCATGAGTTTTTGAAGCTTGCGCATAATTGTTTGAAGCTTGCTCTTAATTTTTTTAAGCTTGACAATATTTGCTTTAAGCTTTCGCATGAGTTCTTGAAGCTTGCGTATAATTTTATTGAAATTGCGGATAATTTTTTTAATCTTGCCCATATTTACTTTAAGCATGCGCATGAGTTTTCGAAGCTTGCGCATAATTTTTGAAGCTTGCACTTAATTTTTTTAAGCTTGACCATATTTGCTTTAAGCTTTCGCATGAGTTTTAGAAGCTTGCCTATAATTTTATTGAAATTACGTATAATTTTTTTAACCTCGCACATAATTTTTTTAATCTTGCAGATAATTTTTTTATGCTTGCCCATATTTACTTTAAGTTTATGCATGAGTTTTTGAATGTTGAGCATAATTATTTTATGCTTGCACATATTTTCTTTTAGCTTGCGCATATTTTCTTTTCGCTTGCGAATGAATTTATCGGAGCTTGCGCATAATTTTTTTAAACTTGACCATATTTACTTTAAGTTTGCGCATGACTTTTGAAGCTTGCACATAATTTTTTGAATCTTGCGCATAATTTTTTTAACCTCGCACATAATTTTTTTAATCTTGCGCATATTTTTTTTATGCTTGCCCATATTTTCTTTAAGCTTGCGCATGAGTTTTTAACGCTTGTGCATAATTTTTTGAATCTGGAAAATGAGTTTTCTGAGCTTGCGAAAACGATTTTGAAGCTTGCGCATAATTTTATTGTAATTGCGCATCATTTTTTTAAGCATGACCATATTTACTTTAAGCATGCGCATGAGTTTTTGAAGCTTGCGCATAATTGTTTGAAGCTTGCACATAATTTTTTTAAGCTTGACCATATTTACTTTAAGCTTGCGCATGAGTTTCCGGAGATTGCGCATAATTTTATTGAAATTACGTATAATTTTTTTAAGCTTGCACATACATTCTTTAAGCTTGCGCATTAGTTTTTGATGCTAGCGCATAATTTTATTGAAACTGCGCATAATTATTTTAAGCTTGCTCATATTTTCTTTAAGCTTGCGCATAACTTTTTGAAGCTTGCGCATAATTTTTTTAACCACGCACATAATTTTTTTAATCATGCGCATAAATTTTTTATGCTTGCCCATATTTTCTTTAAGCATGCGCATGACTTTTTGAAGCTTGCGCATAATTGTTTGAATCTGGAAAATGAGTTTTCTGAGCTTGCGCATACGATTTTTAAGCATGCGCATAATTTTATTGAAATTGCGCATAATTTTTTTAAGCATGACCATATTTACTTTAAGCATGCGCATGAGTTTTTGAAGCTTGCGCATAATTGTTTGAAGCTTGCACTTAATTTTTTTAAGCTTGACCATATTTACTTTAAGCATGCACATGAGTTTTCGATGCTTGCGCATAATTTTTGAAGCTTGCACTTAATTTTTTAAGCTTGACCATATTTACTTTAAGCATGCACATGAGTTTTCGAAGCTTGCGTATAATTTTTGAAGCTTGCCCTTAATTTTTTTAAGACCATATTTGCTTAATCTTTCGCATGAGTTTTTGAAACTTGCACATAATTTTAAAATTTTTTTAACAATTTTTTGAATCTTGCGCATATTTTTTTTATGCTTGCCCATATTTTCTTTAAGCTTGCGCATGAGTTTTTAACGCTTGTGCATAATTTTTTGAATCTGGAAAATGAGTTTTCTGAGCTTGCGATTTTGAAGCTTGCGCATAATTTTATTGTAATTGCGCATCATTTTTTTAAGCATGACCATATTTACTTTAAGCATGCGCATGAGTTTTTGAAGCTTGCGCATAATTGTTTGAAGCTTGCACATAATTTTTTTAAGCTTGACCATATTTACTTTAAGCTTGCGCATGAGTTTCCGGAGATTGCGCATAATTTTATTGAAATTACGTATAATTTTTTTAAGCTTGCACATACATTCTTTAAGCTTGCGCATTAGTTTTTGATGCTAGCGCATAATTTTATTGAAACTGCGCATAATTATTTTAAGCTTGCTCATATTTTCTTTAAGCTTGCGCATAACTTTTTGAAGCTTGCGCATAATTTTTTTAACCTCGCACATAATTTTTTTAATCATGCGCATAAATTTTTTATGCTTGCCCATATTTTCTTTAAGCATGCGCATGACTTTTTGAAGCTTGCGCATAATTGTTTGAATCTGGAAAATGAGTTTTCTGAGCTTGCGCATACGATTTTTAAGCATGCGCATAATTTTATTGAAATTGCGCATAATTTTTTTAAGCATGACCATATTTACTTTAAGCATGCGCATGAGTTTTTGAAGCTTGCGCATAATTGTTTGAAGCTTGCTCTTAATTTTTTTAAGCTTGACAATATTTGCTTTAAGCTTTCGCATGAGTTCTTGAAGCTTGCGTATAATTTTATTGAAATTGCGGATAATTTTTTTAATCTTGCCCATATTTACTTTAAGCATGCGCATGAGTTTTCGAAGCTTGCGCATAATTTTTGAAGCTTGCACTTAATTTTTTTAAGCTTGACCATATTTGCTTTAAGCTTTCGCATGAGTTTTAGAAGCTTGCCTATAATTTTATTGAAATTACGTATAATTTTTTTAACCTCGCACATAATTTTTTTAATCTTGCAGATAATTTTTTTATGCTTGCCCATATTTACTTTAAGTTTATGCATGAGTTTTTGAATGTTGAGCATAATTATTTTATGCTTGCACATATTTTCTTTTAGCTTGCGCATATTTTCTTTTCGCTTGCGAATGAATTTATCGGAGCTTGCGCATAATTTTTTTAAACTTGACCATATTTACTTTAAGTTTGCGCATGACTTTTGAAGCTTGCACATAATTTTTTGAATCTTGCGCATAATTTTTTTAACCTCGCACATAATTTTTTTAATCTTGCGCATATTTTTTTTATGCTTGCCCATATTTTCTTTAAGCTTGCGCATGAGTTTTTAACGCTTGTGCATAATTTTTTGAATCTGGAAAATGAGTTTTCTGAGCTTGCGAAAACGATTTTGAAGCTTGCGCATAATTTTATTGTAATTGCGCATCATTTTTTTAAGCATGACCATATTTACTTTAAGCATGCGCATGAGTTTTTGAAGCTTGCGCATAATTGTTTGAAGCTTGCACATAATTTTTTTAAGCTTGACCATATTTACTTTAAGCTTGCGCATGAGTTTCCGGAGATTGCGCATAATTTTATTGAAATTACGTATAATTTTTTTAAGCTTGCACATACATTCTTTAAGCTTGCGCATTAGTTTTTGATGCTAGCGCATAATTTTATTGAAACTGCGCATAATTATTTTAAGCTTGCTCATATTTTCTTTAAGCTTGCGCATAACTTTTTGAAGCTTGCGCATAATTTTTTTAACCACGCACATAATTTTTTTAATCATGCGCATAAATTTTTTATGCTTGCCCATATTTTCTTTAAGCATGCGCATGACTTTTTGAAGCTTGCGCATAATTGTTTGAATCTGGAAAATGAGTTTTCTGAGCTTGCGCATACGATTTTTAAGCATGCGCATAATTTTATTGAAATTGCGCATAATTTTTTTAAGCATGACCATATTTACTTTAAGCATGCGCATGAGTTTTTGAAGCTTGCGCATAATTGTTTGAAGCTTGCACTTAATTTTTTTAAGCTTGACCATATTTACTTTAAGCATGCACATGAGTTTTCGATGCTTGCGCATAATTTTTGAAGCTTGCACTTAATTTTTTAAGCTTGACCATATTTACTTTAAGCATGCACATGAGTTTTCGAAGCTTGCGTATAATTTTTGAAGCTTGCCCTTAATTTTTTTAAGCTTGACCATATTTGCTTAATCTTTCGCATGAGTTTTTGAAACTTGCGTATAATTTTATTGAAATTACGTACAATTTTTTGAATCTTGCGCATATTTTTTTTATGCTTGCCCATATTTTCTTTAAGCTTGCGCATGAGTTTTTAACGCTTGTGCATAATTTTTTGAATCTGGAAAATGAGTTTTCTGAGCTTGCGCATACGATTTTGAAGCTTGCGCATAATTTTATTGAAATTACGCATAATTTTTTTAAGCTTGACCATATTTACTTTAAGTTTGTGCATGAGTTTTTGAATGTAGCGCATAATTTTTGAAGCTTGACCATATTTGCTTTAAGCTTTCGCATGAGTTTTTAACGCTTGTGCATAATTTTTTGAATCTGGAAAATGAGTTTTCTGAGCTTGCGCATACGATTTTGAAGCTTGCGCATAATTTTATTGAAATTGCGCATAATTTTTTTAATCTTGCCCATATTTACTTTAAGTATGTGCATGAGTTTTTGAATGTTGAGCATAATTATTTTATGCTTGCACTTAATTTTTTTAAGCTTGACCATATTTACTTTAAGCTTGCGCTTGACTTTTGAAGCTTGCACATAATTTTTTGAATCTTGCGCATAATTTTTTTAACCTCGCACATAATTTTTTTAATCTTGCGCATATTTTTTTTATGCTTGCCCATTTTTTCTTTAAGTTTGCGCATGGGTTTTTAACGCTTGTGCATAATTTTTTGAATCTGGAAAATGAGTTTTCTAAGCTTGCGCATACGATTTTGAAGCTTGCGCATAATTTTTTTAACCTCGCACATAATTTTTTTAATCTTGCGCATAATTTTTTTATGCTTGCTCATTATACTTTAAGCATGCGCATGACTTTTTGAAGCTTGCGCATAATTGTTTGAGGCTTGCGCATAATTTTATTGAAATTGCGCATAATTTTTTTAATCTTGCCCATATTTACTTTAAGTTTGTGCATGAGTTTTTGAATGTTGAGCATAATTATTTTAGGCTTGCACTTAATGTTTTTATGCTTGCCGATATTTACTTTAAGCATGCGCATGCCTTTTTGAAGTTTGCTCATAATTTTTTTATGCCTGCCCATATTGTCTTTAATCATATTCATGAGTTTTTGAAGCAAGCGCATAATTTTTTGAAGCTTGCTCTTAATTTTTTTAAGCTTGACCATATTTGCTTTAAGCATGCGCATAAGTTTTTGAATGTTGAGCATAATTATTTTATGCTTGCACTTAATTTTTTTAAGCTTGACCATATTTACTTTAAGCTTGCGCATGACTTTTTGAAGCTTGCACATAATTTTTTTAATCTTGCCCATATTTACTTTAATCTTGCCCATAATTTTTTTAACCTCGCACATAATTTTTTTAATCTTGCGCATATTTTTTTTATGCTTGCCCATATTTACTTTAAGTTTATGCATGAGTTTTTGAATGTTGAGCATAATTATTTTATGCTTGCACATATTTTCTTTTAGCTTGCGCATATTTTCTTTTCGCTTGCGAATGAATTTATCGGAGCTTGCGCATAATTTTTTTAAACTTGACCATATTTACTTTAAGTTTGCGCATGACTTTTGAAGCTTGCACATAATTTTTTGAATCTTGCGCATAATTTTTTTAACCTCGCACATAATTTTTTTAATCTTGCGCATATTTTTTTTATGCTTGCCCATATTTTCTTTAAGCTTGCGCATGAGTTTTTGTAGGCATATTACAAATATACCCTGAACATAACTATACATATATGTATTCAAGTACAGCCAACTTGAAGACGTCTAATCATAACCTAATGAAAGGACATAAAAATTAGGTTGGTAGTTGTATTATTGTAAAGATCAAATAATATGCGTGAAATTGTTTTCTCTCTATTATATGTATATCGATGAGCATCCGCTCACAGACTAAATTTGTAACATGTATCTCATGAATATCACAAATAAAGTTATGTGTAAATAAATATAAAAACGTTATTTATGATACCGATTTACTGGTACGTCGACACCATTCAGAAAAGATCTACCTAACCTACAAATGGTTATGGGCCCAGTGCCACGTGTCCAAATATAAGTGATTTATAAGTTCAAAGTGAATTGTATGAAGTGTCGTTATAAACAAATCAATATAAGATAAGATAGATACGATTAATTCTTCATCATTCACCAGTTTCACGAAGCTGAATTCAGAAAACTACAATAGCTGGAAACTAGACATGAAAGTGCTTTTGATTGACAGAGGGTCATGGGAGTTCGTCGATAGCACAGCAGTAGAATTAGAGACCGATGCACCAACGACTTATAAAATTGACTACAAAAGAAGGAAAGAGAGAGCATACACGACTATATACCAAGGAATTGAAAAACAATTTCATGCGTTAATTGCAAATACCTTGGATGGAAAGAAAGCATGGGAGATATTAAAAGAAAATTTTGAACCAAAGTCGAGAGCTAGGCTTGCTGGCCTCGTAGATGAATTTTACGACATGAAATTTAACCAAGAAGAAGAAACAATTGGAATCTATTGTAAGAAGGTGAATGAAAAAGCCTTATTAATTAAAGATGCAGGTTTTGAAATACCAGATATGTTACAATGCTTCCAACTAATAAGAAAATTACCAAGTGAGTATGACAATTTAGTTCAAATATTATATAGACAAGAAGATAATGATTTCAGATTCGAATGTATTGAAAAACAATTAATAACTGAAGAAGGAAGAATAAAACAAAAAAGAAAAGACGAAGGTTTAGATAACATTATAAATGCATACCACATTTCAGGAAATATTCATGCCAAAGACTATAACTCAGACGTGAAAAGAAGAACAGACAATAAGAATAATCATATCTTTGAAAAAAATAAAAATGTTGAGAAAAGTCAAAAAGATTTTACATGTAATTATTGTAGAAAGAGTGGTCATATTAAGAAAGATGGTTTCATACTAAAACGTAGAGAAGAATTTAAAAGAAACACATGTAATAATAGAAACAATTACAATAACTCAAAATCATTTTATATAGAGGAAAACATAAACTACTCTAAAAATTATGAGGCATATGTGAATACAATTGAAGATTATAAGGAGTGGATTATAGACAGTGGGGCAACTTCCCATATTTGCAAGGACAAAATTTTTTTTCGAAATTTCACTGAATTACCAAATAAAGAAATTTTAATAGGTGATAAGAATGCTAAGTCAGACGTAACTGGAAGAGGAGATGTTACCCTATATCTAGAAGAAAAAGGAAAAATTATTGAAGTAAGATTAAAAAACGTGCTGTATGCACCGAATATGAGAAAAAATTTGATAAGTGGAGCTTGTATGGACATTGCAGGATTTGATATTAAATGGAGAAATAACAAAATGATAATATATAATGATTTAGGAAAATACTTTTTTACAGCCCATAGAAAAGAACGATTCTATGTAATAAACGCACAATGTGAGAGAGACAGAAATGAAGTATATAATACAAGTATAATGAGTGATGCTATGAAAATGCACAGAAGATTTTGTCATATTAATATGAACTATATAAATAAAATGGAAAGAAACGAAGTAGTAAGAGGTATGGAAAAATTCAATAACGAAGAGATTAAGTGTGATGTATGCCAAATAAGCAAAGCAACCCGTTCATCTTTCAAACCAATTCCAAACATAATGACAAGAAGTACACTAGAGAGAATATACATGGATGTATGGGGACCATCCCCAGTGACATCGTTAGGTGGTGGTAATTATTTTTTATCCATCATTGACGATTACTCTAGGAAAGCCTTTGTTTACATTATGAAAAAGAAATCTGAAGTTTTTGAATGTTTTGAAAATTTTTTAAATCAGATTGAGAGGCAACATAATTATAAAATTAAGGTCGTTCGTACAGACAACGGTATGGAATTTTGCAACTATGAATTTAAAGAATACCTGAATAAAAAGGGAATAAGACCAGAAAGAACATCAACGTATACGCCAGAACAAAATGGAGTAGCTGAAAGATTCAATCGGACAGCTATAGAAGGTGTTAGATCAATGCTTCAAGATAGTGGATTAAAACCAAAATTTTGGGGAGAAGCATTACATACCTTTGTACATGTTAAAAATAGAAGCATACACAAACTTCTAAAGAATTGTACTCCAGAAGAAGGATGGTGGAAAAAGAAACCATCTGTAAAACATTTAAAGATCTTTGGATCACTCGCATACGCATATATACCGAAACTTAAAAGAAACAAATTAGAAGCAAATGCTGACATAGGTATCCTAGTAGGATACGCTATAAACACAAGAGGTTTTCGAATATATTTACCAAAATTAAGAAAAGTGATAGAATCAATACACGTTAAGGTTGAAGAAACCAAAAATGGTGTAGATGTATTATTCAATAATAATATAAGGAAAAATAATAATTACATAATCAAATTCGATGACCAAGAAGCTATTGAAAATGAAGTCATTGGTAACCAGGATAACAGTAAAAAACGAGAACACAAAGAAGATGAAAATGTAAACGGAATTGATATATCTCAATGGGGAAGAACTGAAAAGCCAAGAAAATTCGAAAAGAGGGTCGATGTCTACTATTACTCCCCCGATGACAACATTAGGATGAGATCACTGAACGACGTCAAGAAATATTGTGATGAAAAAGGATTCAAATTTGACGCAAGTAAATTTAATTTTAAGCCCACATCGCAAGTTATGATTAAAAATAAGGAAGAGATAACAGAAAATAATGAGAGTGAATCAAGTTTTGAATCAGCTGATGAAGAAGCTAAAGTCATTGAAGAGGTTTTTCTCGTAGAAATCCCAAGGACATATGAAGAGAGTCAATCATCACCAAAGAAGAATGATTGGGAAAGGGCAATGAAGGAAGAGATGGAAACAATAACATCAAGAAAAGTATGGACACTTGTGGATTTACCACCAGATTGTAAAGCTATAGGTAGTAGATGGGTATACACTTTAAAGACCGACTCTAAAAATGAAATTATTAGATATAAAGCACGATTAGTAGCTCAGGGATTTCTTCAAATTTTCGGTATAGATTATAATGAATCATTTTCTCCTGTAATTAATTTTTCATTAATAAGATTTTTTTATATATTATTGGTATCAACCATGTCTTGGAAAAACAAACAATTAGACGTAAAATCTGCATATCTATACGGAAATTTGAAAGAAAAAACTTACATGAAGCAACCTAAAGGGTTTGAAGTTCCTGGTCAAGAGAATAAAGTCTGTTTATTACGGAAGGCTATTTATGGACTACACCAAAGTGGAAAGGAATGGTATAATGAGATTGATAGTATATTAAAGACATTAAAATTTGTTAAATTAGATTGGTGTAACTGTGTTTACACAATAGACAAAAGGATATTTCTACTATTATACGTTGATGATCTTGTTTTATTCGCATAAAAAGGACGAGTTAATTAATATTGTAGTTGAGAAGTTAAAAACAAAAGTAGATATCCAAGATTTAGGAGAAATTAAACAAATATTAGGAGTAAATTTTGAGAAAATTGAAGGAAAATCATACTTACATCAAAATGCATATATCGAGAAACTAATGAGTAAATTTAGAGAACTACCACGGAATAATGTAAAATTACCCTTAAAAATAGGAATTGTACCCCCGAGGGAAACAGGAGAAATTATAGAAAATGAAATTATGAAAAAGTTCCCTTATAGAACCTTAATTGGATGTTTATTATTCTTATCTGATAGGAGTAGGCCAGATATTTCGTTTGCAGTTAACCTTATGTCGCAATTCAATAACGCGTACAATTACGATCATTGGAAGATAGTCGTCGACATAATCAACTATGTTTTTAATACAAAAGAGTATAAGTTAAATCTATCAAATATTAAGGATACCGGATTAATTTCGTATTCAGATGCTAATTGGGGATCAAGCCTGACGCAAAGACATTCAACTAGCGGATATATTATTTTTCTGAATAACATCCCATTTATATGGAAGTCAATAAAACAAAAATGTATCGCTCTAAGTACTATGGAATCAGAATTTATAGCATTAGTGGAAAGTGTAAGAGAATTAGTTTGGTTCTCAAATATATTAAGATGTTATTATGCGTATAATTATAAGTTAAAGAAGCCAATTCAATTTTGCGACAATGAATCTGCAATATATTACAGCAAAAATGAAGTGGAAAATATAAAAACTAAACATATTGATATTAAACTTCAATTTATTAGAGATTGGATTAAATCCAACAAATTTGAGCTAAGATATACAAGTAGTAGGTCTAACATAGCGGATTTTCTAACTAAACCAATATCGCAAATTAGTTACAAAAAGATGCTATGTGAATATATTTTTCTACTTCCTAAATAAACCAGTGTATATTTGAGGGGGCGTTTGTAGGCATATTACAAATATACCCTGAACATAACTATACATATATGTATTCAAGTACAGCCAACTTGAAGACATCTAATCATAACCTAATGAAAGGACATAAAAATTAGGTTGGTAGTTGTATTATTGTAAAGATCAAATAATATGCGTGAAATTGTTTTCTCTCTATTATATGTATATCGATGAGCATCCGCTCACAGACTAAATTTGTAACATGTATCTCATGAATATCACAAATAAAGTTATGTGTAAATAAATATAAAAACGTTATTTATGATACCGATTTACTGGTACGTCGACACCATTCAGAAAAGATCTACCTAACCTACAGTTTTTAACGCTTGTGCATAATTTTTTGAATCTGGAAAATGAGTTTTCTGAGCTTGCGCATACGATTTTGAAGCTTGCGCATAATTTTATTGTAATTGCGCATCATTTTTTTAAGCATGACCATATTTACTTTAAGCATGCGCATGAGTTTTTGAAGCTTGCGCATAATTGTTTGAAGCTTGCACATAATTTTTTTAAGCTTGACCATATTTACTTTAAGCTTGCGCATGAGTTTCCGGAGATTGCGCATAATTTTATTGAAATTACGTATAATTTTTTTAAGCTTGCACATACATTCTTTAAGCTTGCGCATTAGTTTTTGATGCTAGCGCATAATTTTATTGAAACTGCGCATAATTATTTTAAGCTTGCTCATATTTTCTTTAAGCTTGCGCATAACTTTTTGAAGCTTGCGCATAATTTTTTTAACCTCGCACATAATTTTTTTAATCATGCGCATAAATTTTTTATGCTTGCCCATATTTTCTTTAAGCATGTGCATGACTTTTTGAAGCTTGCGCATAATTGTTTGAATCTGGAAAATGAGTTTTCTGAGCTTGCGCATACGATTTTTAAGCATGCGCATAATTTTATTGAAATTGCGCATAATTTTTTTAAGCATGACCATATTTACTTTAAGCATGCGCATGAGTTTTTGAAGCTTTCGCATGAGTTTTTGAGGCTTGCGTATAATTTTATTGAAATTACGTATAATTTTTTTAACCTCGCACATAATTTTTTTAATCTTGCGAATAATTTTTTTATGCTTGCCCATATTTATTTTAAGCATACGCATGACTTTTTGAAGCTTGCGCATAATTTTTTCGAGTTTGCACTTAATATTTTAAGCTTGACCATATTTGCTTTAAGCTTGCGCATGAGTTTTTGAAGCTTGCGTATAATTTTATTGAAATTACGTATAATTTTTTTAACCTCGTACATAATTTTTTTAATCTTGTACTTAATTTTTTTAAGCTTAATAATATTTACTTAATGCTTGCGCATGACTTTTTGAAGGTTGCGCATCATTTTTTGAATGTGGAAAAGGACATTTCTGAGCTTGCGCATACGATTTCGAAGACTGCGCATAATATTTTTAAGCTTGCCCATATTTTCTTTAAGCTTGCGCATGAGATTTTGGAGCTTGCGAATCATTTATTTAAATTGCGCATAATTTTTTTAAGCGTGTACTTTATTTTATTAAGTTTGAAATTGCGCATAATTATTTTAAGCTTGCTCATATTTTCTTTAAGCTGGCGCATGAGTTTTTGAAGCTTGCGCATAATTTTTTTAAACTTGACCATATTTACTCTAAGCTTGGGAATGATTTTTCGGACCTTGCGAATAATTTTTTTATGCCTCCCCATATTGTATTTTATCATCATCATCAGTTTTTGAAGCTTGCGCATAATTTTATTGAAATTACGTATAATTTTTTTAAGCTTGCTCTTATTTTCTTTAAGCTGGCGCATGAGTTTTTGAAGCTTGCGCATAATTTTTTTAAACTTGACCATATTTACTTTAAGCTTGCGAATGATTTTTCGGAGCTTGCGCATAATTTTTTTAAGCCGGCCTATATTGTCTTTATTCATATTCATGAGTTTTTGAATCAAGCGCATAATTTTTTGAAGCTGCACTTAATTTTTTTAAGCTTGATCATATTTGCTTTAAGCTTGCGCATGAGTTTTTGAAGCTTGCGTATAATTTTATTGAAATTACGTATAATTTTTTTAACCACGCACATAATTTTTTTAAGCTTGACCATATTTACTTTAAGCTTGCGCATGAGTTTCCGGAGATTGCGCATAATTTTATTGAAATTACGTATAATTTTTTTAAGCTTGCACATACATTCTTTAAGCTTGCGCATTAGTTTTTGATGCTAGCGCATAATTTTATTGAAACTGCGCATAATTATTTTAAGCTTGCTCATATTTTCTTTAAGCTTGCGCATAACTTTTTGAAGCTTGCGCATAATTTTTTTAACCTCGCACATAATTTTTTTAATCATGCGCATAATTTTTTTATGCTTGCCCATATTTACTTTAAGCATGCGCATGACTTTTTAAAGCTTGCGCATAATTGTTTGAATCTGGAAAATGAGTTTTCTAAGCTTGCGCATACGATTTTGAACCATGCGCATAATTTTATTGAAATTCCGCATAATTTTTTTAAGCATGGCCATATTTACTTTAAGCATGCGCATGAGTTTTTGGAGCTTGCGAATAATTTATTGAAATTGCGCATAATTTCTTTTCGCTTGCGCATGACATTTTAAGCTTGCCCATATTTACTTTAAGCATGCGCATGACTTTTTGAAGCTTGCGCATAATTTTTTGAATCTGGAAAATGAGTTTTCTGAGCTTGCGTATACAATTTTGAAGCTTGCACATAATTTTTTTAAGCCTGCCTATATTGTCTTTAATCATCTTCATGAGTTTTTGAAACAGGCGCATAATTTTTTGAAGCATTCAGTTAATTTTTTTTAAGCATGACCATATTTTCTTTAAGCTTGCGCATAATTTTTTGAAGCTTGTGCATAATTTTTTTAAGCCTTCCCATATTGTCTTTAATCATCGTCATGAGTTTTTGAAGCTTGCGCATAATATTATTGAAATTACGTATAATTTTTTTAAGCTTGCTCATATTTTCTTTAAGCTTGCGCATAATTTTATTGAAATTGCGCATAATTTTTTTAATCTTGCCCATATTTACTTTAAGCATGCGCATGAGTTTTCGAAGCTTGCGCATAATTTTTGAAGCTTGCACTTAATTTTTTTAAGCTTGACCATATTTGCTTTAAGCTTTCGCATGAGTTTTAGAAGCTTGCGTATAATTTTATTGAAATTACGTATAATTTTTTTAACCTCGCACATAATTTTTTTAATCTTGCGCATAATTTTTTTATGCTTGCCCATATTTACTTTAAGCATGCGCATGAGTTTTTGAAGCTTGCGTATAATTTTATTGAAATTACGTATAATTTTTTTAACCACGCACATAATTTTTTTAATCTTGCGCATAATTTTTTTATGCTTGCCCATATTTACTTTAAGCATGCGCATGACTTTTTGAAGCTTGCGCATAATTGTTTGAATCTGGAAAATGAGTTTTCTGAGCTTGCGCATACGATTTTGAATCATGCGCATAATTTTATTGAAATTGCGCATAATTTTTTTAAGCATGACCATATTTACTTTAAGCGTGCGCATGAGTTTTTGAAGCATGCTCATAATTTTTTTACGCCTGCCCATATTGTCTTTAATCATATTCATGAGTTTTTGAAGCAAGCGCAAAATATTTTGAAGCTTGCACTTAATTTTTTTAAGCTTCACCATATTTGCTTTAATCTTTCGCATGAGTTTTTGAAGCTTGCGTATAATTTTATTGAAATTACGTATAATTTTTTTAACCTCGCACATAATTTTTTTAATCTTGCGCATATTTTTTTTATGTTTGCCCATATTTTCTTTAAGCTTGCGCATGAGTTTTTGGAGCTTGCGAATAATTTTTTGAAGGTTGCGCATAATTTTTTGATTCTGGAAAATGAGTTTTCTGAGCTTGCGTATACAATTTTGAAGCTTGCACATAATTTTTTTAAGCCTGCCTATATTGTCTTTAATCATCTTCATGAGTTTTTGAAACAGGCGCATAATTTTTTGAAGCATTCAGTTAATTTTTTTTAAGCATGACCTTATTTTCTTTAAGCTTGCGCATGATTTTTTGAAGCTTGTGCATAATTTTTTTAAGCCTTCCCATATTGTCTTTAATCATCGTCATGAGTTTTTGAAGCTTGCGCATAATATTATTGAAATTACGTATAATTTTTTTAAGCTTGCTCATATTTTCTTTAAGCTTGCGCATAATTTTATTGAAATTGCGCATAATTTTTTTAATCTTGCCCATATTTACTTTAAGCATGCGCATGAGTTTTCGAAGCTCGCACATAATTTTTTTAATCTTGCGCATAATTTTTGTATGCTTGACCATATTTACTTTAAGTTTATACATGAGTTTTTGAATGTTGAGCATAATAATTTTATGCTTGCACATATTTTCTTTTCGCTTGCGAATGAATTTATTAGAGGTTGCTCATAATTTTTTTACGCCTGCCCATATTGTCTTTAATCATATTCACGAGTTTTTGAAGCTTGCGCATAATTATTTGAGGCTTGCGCATAATTTTATTGAAATTGCGCATAATTTTTTTAATCTTGCCCATATTTACTTTACGCTTGTGCATGAGTTTTTAACGCTTGTGCATAATTTTTTGAATCTGGAAAATGAGCTTTCTAAGCTTGCGCATACGATTTTGAAGCTTGCGCATAATTTTATTGAAATTGCGCATAATTTTTTAACCTCGCACATAATTTTTTTAATCTTGCGCATAATTTTTTTATGCTTGCCCATTATACTTTAAGCATGCGCATGACTATTTGAAGCTTGCGCATAATTGTTTGAGGCTTGCGCATAATTTTATTGAAATTGCGCATAATTTTTTTAATCTTGCCCATATTTACATTAAGTTTGTGCATGAGTTTTTGAATGTTGAGCATAATTATTTTATACTTGCACTTAATTTGTTTAAGCTCGACCATATTTACTTTAAGCATGCACATGAGTTATCGAAGCTTGCGCATAATTTTTGAAGCTTGCTCTTAATTTTTTTAAGCTTGACAATATTTGCTTTAAGCTTTCGCATGAGTTCTTGAAGCTTGCGTATAATTTTATTGAAATTGCGCATAATTTTTTTAATCTTGCCCATATTTACTTTAAGCATGCGCATGAGTTTTCGAAGCTTGCGCATAATTTTTGAAGCTTGCACATAAGTTTTTAACGCTTGTGCATAATTTTTTGAATCTGGAAAATGAGTTTTCTGAGCTTGCGCATACTATTTTGAAGCTTGCGCATAATTGTTTGAGACATGCGCATAATTTTTTTTCCTCGCACATAATTTTTTTAATCTTGCGCATAATTTTTTTAACCTCGCACATATTTTCTTTAATCATATTCATGAGTTTTTGAAGCTTGCGCATAATTTTTTTAAGCCTGCCCATATTGTCTTTAATCATCTTCATGAGTTTTTGAAGCTAGCGCATAATTTTATTGAAATTACGTATAATTTTTTTAAGCTTGCGCATACATTCTTTAAGCTTGCGCATCAATTTTTGAAGCTTGCGCATAATTTTATTGAAATTGCGCATAATTATTTTAAGCTTGCTCATATTTTCTTTAAGCTTTCGCATGAGTTTTTGAAACTTGCGTATAATTTTATTGAAATTACGTATAATTTTTTTAATCTTGCGCATATTTTTTTTATGCTTGCCCATATTTTCTTTAAGCTTGCGCATGAGTTTTTAACGCTTTTGCATAATTTTATGAATATGGAAAATGAGTTTTCTGAGCTTGCGCATAATTTTATTGAAATTGCGCATAATTTTTTTAAGCTTGACCATATTTACTTTAAGTTTGTGCATGAGTTTTTGAATGTTGAGCATAATTATTTTATGCTTGCACATAATATTTTTAAGCTTGACCATATTTACTTTAAGCATGCGCATGAGTTTTCGAAGATTGCTCATAATTTTTTTACGCCTGCCCATATTGTCTTTAATCATATTCACGAGTTTTTGAAGCTTGCGCATAATTATTTGAGGCTTGCGCATAATTTTATTGAAATTGCGCATAATTTTATTGAAATTGCGCATAATTTTTTTAATCTTGCCCATATTTACTTTACGCTTGCGCATGAGTTTTTAACGCTTGTGCATAATTTTTTGAATCTGGAAAATGAGCTTTCTAAGCTTGCGCATACGATTTTGAAGCTTGCGCATAATTTTATTGAAATTGCGCATAATTTTTTAACCTCGCACATAATTTTTTTAATCTTGCGCATAATTTTTTTATGCTTGCCCATTATACTTTAAGCATGCGCATGACTATTTGAAGCTTGCGCATAATTGTTTGAGGCTTGCGCATAATTTTATTGAAATTGCGCATAATTTTTTTAATCTTGCCCATATTTACTTTAAGCATGCGCATGAGTTTTCGAAGCTTGCGCATAATTTTTGAAGCTTGCACTTAATTTTTTTAAGCTTGACCATATTTGCTTTAAGCTTTCGCATGAGTTTTAGAAGCTTGCGTATAATTTTATTGAAATTACGTATAATTTTTTTAACCTCGCACATAATTTTTTTAATCTTGCGCATAATTTTTGTATGCTTGCCCATATTTACTTTAAGTTTATACATGAGTTTTTGTATGTTGAGCATAATAATTTTATGCTTGCACATATTTTCTTTTCGCTTGCGAATGAATTTATCAGAGCTTGCGCATAATTTTTTTAAGCTTGCTCATATTTTCTTTAATCTGGCGCATGAGTTTTTGAAGCTTGAGCATAATTTTTTAAACTTGACTATATATACATTAAGCTTGCGCATGACTTTTTGAAGCTTGCACTTAATTTTTTTAAGCTTGACCATATTTACTTTAAGCATGCGCATGAGTTTTCGAAGATTGCTCATAATTTTTTTACGCCTGCCCTTATTGTCTTTAATCATATTCAAGAGTTTTTGAAGCTTGCGCATAATTATTTGAGGCTTGCGCATAATTTTATTGAAATTGCGCATAATTTTTTTAATCTTGCCCATATTTACTTTACGCTTGCGCATGAGTTTTTAACGCTTGTGCATAATTTTTTGAATCTGGAAAATGAGCTTTCTAAGCTTGCGCATACGATTTTGAAGCTTGCGCATAATTTTATTGAAATTGCGCATAATTTTTTAACCTCGCACATAATTTTTTTAATCTTGCGCATAATTTTTTTATGCTTGCCCATTATACTTTAAGCATGCGCATGACTATTTGAAGCTTGCGCATAATTGTTTGAGGCTTGCGCATAATTTTATTGAAATTGCGCATAATTTTTTTAATCTTGCCCATATTTACTTTAAGTTTGTGCATGAGTTTTTGAATGTTGAGCATAATTATTTTATGCTTGCACTTAATTTGTTTAAGCTCGACCATATTTACTTTAAGCATGCACATGAGTTATCGAAGCTTGCGCATAATTTTTGAAGCTTGCTCTTAATTTTTTTAAGCTTGACAATATTTGCTTTAAGCTTTCGCATGAGTTCTTGAAGCTTGCTTATAATTTTATTGAAATTGCGCATAATTTTTTTAATCTTGCCCATATTTACTTTAAGCATGCGCATGAGTTTTCGAAGCTTGCGCATAATTTTTGAAGCTTGCACTTAATTTTTTTAAGCTTGACCATATTTGCTTTAAGCTTTCGCATGAGTTTTTGAAGCTTGCGTATAATTTTATTGAAATTACGTATAATTTTTTTTAACCTCGCACATAATTTTTTTAATCTTGCGCATAATTTTTTTATGGTTGCCCATATTTACTTTAAGTTTATGCATGAGTTTTTGAATGTTGAGCATAATTATTTTATGCTTGCACATATTTTCTTTTAGCTTGCGCATATTTTCTTTTCGCTTGCGAATGAATTTATCGGAGCTTGCGCATAATTTTTTTAACCTTGACCATATTTACTTTAAGTTTGCGCATGACTTTTGAAGCTTGCACATAATTTTTTGAATCTTGCGCATAATTTTTTTAACCTCGCACATAATTTTTTTAATCTTGCGCATATTTTCTTTATGCTTGCCCATATTTTCTTTATGCTTGCCCATATTTTCTTTAAGCTTGCACATGAGTTTTTAACGCTTGTGAATAATTTTTTGAATCTGGAAAATGAGTTTTCTGAGCTTGCGCATACGATTTTGAAGCTTGCGCATAATTTTATTGTAATTGCGCATCATTTTTTTAAGCATGACCATATTTACTTTAAGCATGCGCATGAGTTTTTGAAGCTTGCGCATAATTGTTTGAAGCTTGCACATAATTTTTTTAAGCTTGACCATATTTACTTTAAGCTTGCGCATGAGTTTCCGGAGATTGCGCATAATTTTATTGAAATTACGTATAATTTTTTTAAGCTTGCACATACATTCATTAAGCTTGCGCATTAGTTTTTGATGCTAGCGCATAATTTTATTGAAATTGCGCATAATTATTTTAAGCTTGCTCATATTTTCTTTAAGCTTGCGCATAACTTTTTGAAGCTTGCGCATAATTTTTTTAACCTCGCACATAATTTTTTTAATCATGCGTATAAATTTTTTATGCTTGCCCATATTTTCTTTAAGCATGCGCATGACTTTTAGAAGCTTGCGCATAATTGTTTGAATCTGGAAAATGAGTTTTCTGAGCTTGCGCATACGATTTTTAAGCATGCGCATAATTTTATTGAAATTGCGCATAATTTTTTTAAGCATGACCATATTTACTTTAAGCATGCGCATGAGTTTTTGAAGGTTGCGCATAATTTTATTGAAATTACGCATAATTTTTTCAAGCTTGCCCATATTTACTTTAAGCTTGTGTATGAATTTTTTAATGTTGAGCATAATTTTTTTATGCTTGCACATATTTTCTTTGAGCTTGTGCATGAGTTTTGGAAGCTTGCGCATAATTTATTTAAGCCTGCCTATATTGTCTTTAACCATCTACATGAGTTTTTGAAGCTTGCACTTAATTTTTTAAGCTTGACCATATTTACTTTAAGCATGCACATGAGTTTTCGAAGCTTGCGTATAATTTTTGAAGCTTGCCCTTAATTTTTTTAAGCTTGACCATATTTGCTTAATCTTTCGCATGAGTTTTTGAAACTTGCGTATAATTTTATTGAAATTACGTATAATTTTTTTAATCTTGCGCATATTTTTTTTATGCTTGCCCATATTTACTTTAAGTTTGTGCATGAGTTTTTGAATGTCGAGCATAATTATTTTATGCTTGCACTTAATTTTTTTAAGCTTGACCATATTTACTTTAAGCTTGCGCTTGACTTTTGAATCTTGCACATAATTTTTTGAATCTTGCGCATAATTTTTTTAACCTCGCACATAATTTTTTTAATCTTGCGCATATTTTTTTTATGCTTGCCCATATTTTCTTTAAGCATGCGCATGACTTTTTGAAGCTTGCGCATAATTGTTTGAATCTGGAAAATGAGTTTTCTGAGCTTGCGCATACGATTTTTAAGCATGCGCATAATTTTATTGAAATTGCGCATAATTTTTTTAAGCATGACCATATTTTCTTTAAGCTTGCGCATGACATTTTGAAGCTGGCGCATAATTGTTTGAAGCTTGCGCATAATTTTATTGAAATTGCGCATAGTTATTTTAAGCTTGACTATATTTACTTTAAGCTTGCGCATGACTTTTTGAAGCTTGCACATAATTTTTTGAATCTTGCGTATCATTATTTTAAGCCTGACCATATTTTCTTTATGCTTGCGAATGAGTTTTCGGAGCTAGCGCATAATTTTTTTAAGCCTGCCTATATTTCTTTATTCATATTCATGAGTTTTTGAATCAAGCGCATAATTTTTTGAAGCTTGCACTTAATTTTTTTAATCTTGACCATATTTGCTTTAAGCATCTTCATGAGTTTTTGAAGCTAGCGCATAATTTTATTGAAATTGCGCATAATTATTTTAAGCTTGCTCATATTTTCTTTAAACTTGCGCATGACTTTTTGAAGCTTGCACTTAATTTTTTGAATCTTGTGCATAATTTTTTTAACCTCGCACATAATTTTTTTAATCTTGCGCATAAATTTTTTATGCTTGCCCATATTTTCTAAAAGCTTGCGCATGAGTTTTTGAATGTTGCACATAATATTTTTAAGCTTGCACTTAATTTTTTTAAGCTTGACCATATTTACTTTAAGATTGCGCATGTCTTTTTGAAGCTTGCGCATAATTATATTGAAATTGCGCATAATTATTTTAAGCTTGTCCATATTTTCTTTAAGCTTGCGAATGAGTTTCCGGAGCTTGCGCATAATTTTTTTAAGGCTGCCCATATTGTCTTTAATCATCTTCATGAGTTTTTAAAGCAAACGCATAATTTTTTGAAGCTTGCACTTAATTTTTTTAAGCTTGATCATATTTGCTATAAGCTTGCGCATGAGTTTTTGAAGCTTGCGCATAATTTTTTTATGCCTGCCCATATTGTCTTTAATCATCTTCATGAGTTTTTGAAGCTTGCGCATAATTTTATTGAAATTATGTATAATTTTTTTAAGCATGCTCATACATTCTTTAAGCTTGCGCATAAATTTTTTATGCTTGCACTTAATTTTTTTATGCTTGCCCATATTTACTTTAAGCATGCGCATGTCTTTTTGAAGCTTGCACATAATTTTTTGAATCTTGCGTATCATTATTCTAAGCCTGACCATATTTTCTTTAAGCTTGCGAATGAGTTTTCGGAGCTTGCGCATAATTTTGTTAAGCCTGTCTATATTTCTTTATTCATCTTCATGAGTTTTTAAAGCGAGCGCATAATTTTTTTAATCTTGCGCATAAATTTTTTATGCTTGCCCATATTTTCTTAAAGCTTGCGCATGAGTTTTTGATTGTTGCACATAATATTTTTAAGCTTGCACTTAATTTTTTTAAGCTTGACCATATTTACTTTAAGCTTGCGCATGACTTTTTGAAGCTTGCGCATAATTTTTTTAACCTCGCACATAATTTTTTTAATCTTGCGCATATTTTTTTTATGCTTGCCCATATTTTCTTAAAGCTTGCGCATGAGTTTTTGATTGTTGCACATAATATTTTTAAGCTTGCACTTAATTTTTTTAATCTTGTGCATAATTTTTTTAACCTCGCACATAATTTTTTTAATCTTGCGCATAAATTTTTTATGCTTGCCCATATTTTCTTAAAGCTTGCGCATGAGTTTTTGATTGTTGCACATAATATTTTTAAGCTTGCACTTAATTTTTTTAAGCTTGACCATATTTACTTTAAGCTTGCGCATGACTTTTTGAAGCTTGCGCATAATTTTTTTAAGCCTGCCCATATTGTCTTTAATCATCTTCATGAGTTTTTAAAGCAAGCGCATAATTTTTTGAAGCTTTCACTTAATTTTTTTAAGCTTGACCATATTTACTTTAAGCTTGCGCATGACTTTTTGAAGCTTTCGCATGAGTTTTTGAGGCTTGCGTATAATTTTATTGAATTTACGTATAATTTTTTTAACCTCGCACATATTTTTTTTAATCTTGCGAATAATTTTTTTATGCTTGCCCATATTTACTTTAAGCATGCGCATGACTTTTTGAAGCTTGCGCATAATTGTTTGAATCTGGAAAATGAGTTTTCTAAGCTTGCGCATACGATTTTGAACCATGCGCATAATTTTATTGAAATTCCGCATAATTTTTTTAAGCATGGCCATATTTACTTTAAGCATGCGCATGAGTTTTTGGAGCTTGCGAATAATTTATTGAAATTGCGCATAATTTCTTTTCGCTTGCGCATGACATTTTAAGCTTGATCATATTTTCTTTAAGCTTGCGCATGACTTTTTGACGATGACATATAATTTTTTTAAGCATGCCCATTTTTACTTTAAGCTTGCGCATGAGTTTTTGAAGCTTGCGCATAATTTTTTTAAGCTTGAACATATTTACTTTAAGCTTGCGCATGACTTTTTGAAGCTTACGCATAATTATTTGAACCTAGCCAATGAGTTTTCAGAGCCTGCGTATACGGATTTGAAGATTGCGCATAATTTTTTGAACCTAGCCAATGAGTTTTCAGAGCCTGCGTATACGGATTTGAAGATTGCGCATAATTTTATTATGATTGCCCATATTTTGATGTACGCGCGCGATCGCATAGGCGCGCCTTTTTCTCAATATAGGGAATTCGTGGAAGTTCGCGGCCGGTGCGTACTCGCACGAAGGGCCCTCCACGAATAAGCGGAATTACATCTATTGGCTTGTCTATTTTAACCTTATGTCCGAGGTGATAAATAGACAAGCCAAAGCGCGAAAAGAGAGACTCTGTGGCGGACAGTTGACGTGAACGGTCGACTCTGTCCTACGGACCGGACAGATTTCTAGAGTCTCATCGCTAGTCGGGTAAACCTGGACGCACTTGGCAACCGCCCGTGAAACCTCCTCTCTCGCCACGTGCGCTTTGACGCACAGGCATAATTTTTTTAATCTTGCCCAAATTTACTTTAAGTTTGTGCATGAGTTTTTGAATATTGAGCATAATTATTTTATGCTTGCACTTAATTTTTTTAACCTCGCATATAATTTTTTTAATCTTGCCCATATTGTCTTTAATCATCGTCATGAGTTTTTGAAGCTTGCGCATAATTTTATTGAAATAACGTATAATTTTTTTAACCTTGCACATAATTTTTTTAATCTTGCGCATATTTTTTTTATGCTTGCCCATATTTACTTTAAGCATGCGCATGACTTTTTGAAGCTTGCGCATAATTGTTTGAATCTGGAAAATGAGTTTTCTGAGCTTGCGCATACGATTTTGAATCATGCGCATAATTTTATTGTAATTGCGCATAATTTTTTTAAGCATGACCATATTTACTTTAAGCGTGCGCATGAGTTTTTGAAGCAAGCGCAAAATTTTTTGAAGCTTGCACTTAATTTTTTTAAGCTTCACCATATTTGCTTTAATCTTTCGCATGAGTTTTTGAAGCTTGCGTATAATTTTATTGAAATTACGTATAATTTTTTTATCCTCGCACATAATTTTTTTAATCTTGCGCATATTTTTTTATGCTTGCCCATATTTTCTTTAAGCTTGCGCATGAGTTTTTGGAGCTTGCGAATAATTTTTTGAAGGTTGCGCATAATTGTTTGAATCTGGAAAATGAGTTTTCTGAGCTTGCGTATACAATTTTGAAGCTTGCACATAATTTTTTTAAGCCTGCCTATATTGTCTTTAATCATCTTCATGAGTTTTTGAAATAGGCGCATAATTTTTTGAAGCATTCAGTTAATTTTTTTTAAGCATGACCATATTTTCTTTAAGCTTGCGCATGATTTTTTGAAGCTTGTGCATAATTTTTTTAAGCCTTCCCATATTGTCTTTAATCATCGTCATGAGTTTTTGAAGCTTGCGCATAATATTATTGAAATTACGTATAATTTTTTTAAGCTTGCTCATATTTTCTTTAAGCTTGCGCATAATTTTATTGAAATTGCGCATAATTGTTTTCAGCTTGCCCATATTTTCTTTAAGCTTGCGCATGAGTTTTGGAAGCTTGCGCATAATTTTTTGAACCTAGCCAATGAGTATTCAGAGCCTGCGCATATGGATTTGAAGATTGCGCATAATTGTTTTAAGCTTGCCCATATTTTCTTTAGACTTGCGCATGAGTTTTTGGAGCTTGCGCATAATTTTTTTTATGCTTGCACATACATTCTTTATTATTGTGCATAATTTTTTTAAGCATGCACTTAATAATTTTAAACTTGCCCATTTTTACTTTAAGCTTGTGCATGAGTTATTGAATGTTGAACATAATTATTTTATGCTTGCCCTTTTTTTCTTTAAGCTTGCTCATATTTTCTTTTCGCTTGCGCATGACTTCTTGAAGGTCGCGCATAATTTTTTTAATCTTGACCATATATACTTTAAGCTTGCGCATGACTTTTTGAAGCTTGTGCACTATTTTTTGAAGCTTGCGCATAATTTTATTTAAATTGCGCATAATTATTTTCAGCTTGCCGATATTTTCTTTAAGCTTGCGCATGAGTTTTTGAAGCTTGCGTATAATTTTATTGAAATTACGTATAATTTTTTTAACCACGCACATAATTTGTTTAATCTTGTGCATAATTTTTTTATGCTTGCCCATATTTTCTTTAAGCTTGCGCATGAGTTTTTGAAGCTTGCGCATAATTTTTTTAAACTTGACCATATTTACTTTAAGCTTGGGAATGATTTTTCGGACCTTGCGAATAATTTTTTTATGCCTGCCCATATTGTATTTTATCATCATCATCAGTTTTTGAAGCTTGCGCATAATTTTATTGAAATTACGTATAATTTTTTTAAGCTTGCTCTTATTTTCTTTAAGCTGGCGCATGAGTTTTTGAAGCTTGCGCATCATTTTTTTAAACTTGACCAGATTTACTTTAAGCTTGCGAATGATTTTTCGGAGCTTGCGCATAATTTTTTTAAGCCGGCCTATATTGTCTTTATTCATATTCATGAGTTTTTGAACCAAGCGCATAATTTTTTGAAGCTGCACTTAATTTTTTAAGCATGGCCATATTTACTTTAAGCATGCGCATGAGTTTTTGGAGCTTGCGAATAATTTATTGAAATTGCGCATAATTTCTTTTCGCTTGCGCATGACATTTTAAGCTTGATCATATTTACTTTAAGCTTGCGCATGACTTTTTGACGATGACATATAATTTTTTTAAGCATGCCCATTTTTACTTTAAGCTTGCGCATGAGTTTTTGAAGCTTGCGCATAATTTTTTTAAGCTTGAACATATTTACTTTAAGCTTGCGCATGACTTTTTGAAGCTTACGCATAATTATTTGAACCTAGCCAATGAGTTTTCAGTGCCTGCGTATACGGATTTGAAGATTGCGCATAATTTTTTGAACCTAGCCAATGAGTTTTCAGAGCCTGCGTATACGGATTTGAAGATTGCGCATAATTTTTTGAACCTAGCCAATGAGTTTTCAGAGCCTGCGTATACGGATTTGAAGATTGCGCATAATTTTATTATGATTGCCCATATTTTGATGTACGCGCGCGATCGCATAGGTGCGCCTTTTTCTCAATATAGGGAATTCGTGGAAGTTCGCGGCCGGTGCGTACTCGCACGAAGGGCCCTCCACGAATAAGCGGAATTACATCTATTGGCTTGTCTATTTTAACCTTATGTCCGAGGTGATAAATAGACAAGCCAAAGCGCGAAAAGAGAGACTCTGTGGCGGACCGTTGACGCGAACGGTCGACTCTGTCCTACGGACCGGACAGATTTCTAGCGTCTCATCGCTAGTCGGGTAAACCTGGACGCACTTGGCAACCGCCCGTGAAACCTCCTCTCTCGCCACGTGCGCTTTGACGCACAGGCATAATTTTTTTAATCTTGCCCAAATTTACTTTAAGTTTGTGCATGAGTTTTTGAATATTGAGCATAATTATTTTATGCTTGCACTTAATTTTTTTAACCTCGCATATAATTTTTTTAATCTTGCCCATATTTTCTTTAAGCTTGCGCATGAGTTTTTGAATCATGCGCATAATTTTATTGAAATTGCGCATAATTTTTTTAAGCATGACCATATTTACTTTAAGCGTGCGCATGAGTTTTTGAAGCATGCTCATAATTTTTTTACGCCTGCCCATATTGTCTTTAATCATATTCATGAGTTTTTGAAGCAAGCGCAAAATATTTTGAAGTTTGCACTTAATTTTTTTAAGCTTCACCATATTTGCTTTAATCTTTCGCATGAGTTTTTGAAGCTTGCGTATAATTTTATTGAAATTACGTATAATTTTTTTAACCTCGCACATAATTTTTTTAATCTTGCGCATATTTTTTTTATGCTTGCCCATATTTTCTTTAAGCTTGCGCATGAGTTTTTGGAGCTTGCGAATAATTTTTTGAAGGTGCACTTAATTTTTTAAGCATGGCCATATTTACTTTAAGCATGCGCATGAGTTTTTGGAGCTTGCGAATAATTTATTGAAATTGCGCATAATTTCTTTTCGCTTGCGCATGACATTTTAAGCTTGATCATATTTACTTTAAGCTTGCGCATGACTTTTTGACGATGACATATAATTTTTTTAAGCATGCCCATTTTTACTTTAAGCTTGCGCATGAGTTTTTGAAGCTTGCGCATAATTTTTTTAAGCTTGAACATATTTACTTTAAGCTTGCGCATGACTTTTTGAAGCTTACGCATAATTATTTGAACCTAGCCAATGAGTTTTCAGTGCCTGCGTATACGGATTTGAAGATTGCGCATAATTTTTTGAACCTAGCCAATGAGTTTTCAGAGCCTGCGTATACGGATTTGAAGATTGCGCATAATTTTTTGAACCTAGCCAATGAGTTTTCAGAGCCTGCGTATACGGATTTGAAGATTGCGCATAATTTTATTATGATTGCCCATATTTTGATGTACGCGCGCGATCGCATAGGTGCGCCTTTTTCTCAATATAGGGAATTCGTGGAAGTTCGCGGCCGGTGCGTACTCGCACGAAGGGCCCTCCACGAATAAGCGGAATTACATCTATTGGCTTGTCTATTTTAACCTTATGTCCGAGGTGATAAATAGACAAGCCAAAGCGCGAAAAGAGAGACTCTGTGGCGGACCGTTGACGCGAACGGTCGACTCTGTCCTACGGACCGGACAGATTTCTAGCGTCTCATCGCTAGTCGGGTAAACCTGGACGCACTTGGCAACCGCCCGTGAAACCTCCTCTCTCGCCACGTGCGCTTTGACGCACAGGCATAATTTTTTTAATCTTGCCCAAATTTACTTTAAGTTTGTGCATGAGTTTTTGAATATTGAGCATAATTATTTTATGCTTGCACTTAATTTTTTTAACCTCGCATATAATTTTTTTAATCTTGCCCATATTTTCTTTAAGCTTGCGCATGAGTTTTTGAATCATGCGCATAATTTTATTGAAATTGCGCATAATTTTTTTAAGCATGACCATATTTACTTTAAGCGTGCGCATGAGTTTTTGAAGCATGCTCATAATTTTTTTACGCCTGCCCATATTGTCTTTAATCATATTCATGAGTTTTTGAAGCAAGCGCAAAATATTTTGAAGTTTGCACTTAATTTTTTTAAGCTTCACCATATTTGCTTTAATCTTTCGCATGAGTTTTTGAAGCTTGCGTATAATTTTATTGAAATTACGTATAATTTTTTTAACCTCGCACATAATTTTTTTAATCTTGCGCATATTTTTTTTATGCTTGCCCATATTTTCTTTAAGCTTGCGCATGAGTTTTTGGAGCTTGCGAATAATTTTTTGAAGGTTGCGCATAATTGTTTGAATCTGGAAAATGAGTTTTCTGAGCTTGCGTATACAATTTTGAAGCTTGCACATAATTTTTTTAAGCCTGCCTATATTGTCTTTAATCATCTTCATGAGTTTTTGAAATAGGCGCATAATTTTTTGAAGCATTCAGTTAATTTTTTTTAAGCATGACCATATTTTCTTTAAGCTTGCGCATGATTTTTTGAAGCTTGTGCATAATTTTTTTAAGCCTTCCCATATTGTCTTTAATCATCGTCATGAGTTTTTGAAGCTTGCGCATAATATTATTGAAATTACGTATAATTTTTTTAAGCTTGCTCATATTTTCTTTAAGCTTGCGCATAATTTTATTGAAATTGCGCATAATTGTTTTCAGCTTGCCCATATTTTCTTTAAGCTTGCGCATGAGTTTTGGAAGCTTGCGCATAATTTTTTGAACCTAGCCAATGAGTATTCAGAGCCTGCGCATATGGATTTGAAGATTGCGCATAATTGTTTTAAGCTTGCCCATATTTTCTTTAAGCTTGCGCATGAGTTTTTGGAGCTTGCGCATAATTTTTTTTATGCTTGCACATACATTCTTTATTATTGTGCATAATTTTTTTAAGCATGCACTTAATAATTTTAAACTTGCCCATTTTTACTTTAAGCTTGTGCATGAGTTATTGAATGTTGAACATAATTATTTTATGCTTGCCCTTTTTTTCTTTAAGCTTGCTCATATTTTCTTTAAGCTTGCGCATAATTTTATTGAAATTGCGCATAATTGTTTTCAGCTTGCCCATATTTTCTTTAAGCTTGCGCATGAGTTTTGGAAGCTTGCGCATAATTTTTTGAACCTAGCCAATGAGTATTCAGAGCCTGCGCATATGGATTTGAAGATTGCGCATAATTGTTTTAAGCTTGCCCATATTTTCTTTAAGCTTGCGCATGAGTTTTTGGAGCTTGCGCATAATTTTTTTTATGCTTGCACATACATTCTTTATTATTGTGCATAATTTTTTTAAGCATGCACTTAATAATTTTAAACTTGCCCATTTTTACTTTAAGCTTGTGCTTGAGTTATTGAATGTTGAACATAATTATATTATGCTTGCCCTTTTTTTCTTTAAGCTTGCTCATATTTTCTTTTCGCTTGCGCATGACTTCTTGAAGGTCGCGCATAATTTTTTTAATCTTGACCATATATACTTTAAGCTTGCGCATGACTTTTTGAAGCTTGCGCACTATTTTTTGAAGCTTGCGCATAATTTTATTTAAATTGCGCATAATTATTTTCAGCTTGCCCATATTTTCTTTAAGCTTGCGCATGAGTTTTTGAAGCTTGCGTATAATTTTATTGAAATTACGTATAATTTTTTTAACCACGCACATAATTTGTTTAATCTTGCGCATAAATTTTTTATGCTTGCCCATATTTTCTTAAAGCTTGCGCATGAGTTTTTGATTGTTGCACATAATATTTTTAAGCTTGCACTTAATTTTTTTAAGCTTGACCATATTTACTTTAAGCTTGCGCATGACTTTTTGAAGCTTGCGCATAATTTTTTTAAGCCTACCCATATTGTCTTTAATCATCTTCATGAATTTTTAAAGCAAGCGCATAATTTTTTGAAGCTTTTACTTAATTTTTTTAAGCTTGACCATATTTACTTTAATCTTGCGCATAATTTTTTTATGCTTGCCCATATTTACTTTAAGCATGCGCATGACTTTTTGAAGCTTGCGCATAATTGTTTGAATCTGGAAAATGAGTTTTCTGAGCTTGCGCATACGATTTTGAATCATGCGCATAATTTTATTGAAATTGCGCATAATTTTTTTAAGCATGACCATATTTACTTTAAGCGTGCGCATGAGTTTTTGAAGCAAGCGCAAAATTTTTTTAAGCTTGCACTTAATTTTTTTAAGCTTCACCATATTTGCTTTAATCTTTCGCATGAGTTTTTGAAGCTTGCGTATAATTTTATTGAAATTACGTATAATTTTTTTAACCTCGCACATAATTTTTTTAATCTTGCGCATATTTTTTTTATGCTTGCCCATATTTTCTTTAAGCTTGCGCATGAGTTTTTGGAGCTTGCGAATAATTTTTTGAAGGTTGCGCATAATTGTTTGAATGTGGAAAATGAGTTTTCTGAGCTTGCGTACACAATTTTGAAGCTTGCACATAATTTTTTTAAGCCTGCCTATATTGTCTTTAATCATCTTCATGAGTTTTTGAAATAGGCGCATAATTTTTTGAAGCATTCAGTTAATTTTTTTTAAGCATGACCATATTTTCTTTAAGCTTGCGCATGATTTTTTGAAGCTTGTGCATAATTTTTTTAAGCCTTCCCATATTGTCTTTAATCATCGTCATGAGTTTTTGAAGCTTGCGCATAATATTATTGAAATTACGTATAATTTTTTTAAGCTTGCTCATATTTTCTTTAAGCTTGCGCATAATTTTATTTAAATTGCGCATAATTATTTTCAGCTTGCCCATATTTTCTTTAAGCTTGCGCATGAGTTTTTGAAGCTTGCGTATAATTTTATTGAAATTACGTATAATTTTTTTAACCACGCACATAATTTGTTTAATCTTGTGCATAATTTTTTTATGCTTGCCCATATTTACTTTAAGCATGCGCATGACTTTTTGAAGCTTGCGCATAATTGTTTGAATCTGGAAAATGAGTTTTCTGAGCTTGCGCATACGATTTTGAAGCATGCGCATAATTTTATTGAAATTGCGCATAATTTTATTGAAATTGCGCATAAATTTTTTAAGCATGACCATATTTACTTTAAGCATGCGCATGAATTTTTGAAGCTTGCGCATAATTGTTTGAAGCTTGCACTTAATTTTTTTAAGCTTGACCATATTTACTTTAAGCTTGCGCATGAGTTATTGAAGCTTGCGCATGATTTTTTGAAGCTTGTGCATAATTTTTTTAAGCCTTCCCATATTGTCTTTAATCATCGTCATGAGTTTTTGAAGCTTGCGCATAATTTTATTGAAATAACGTATAATTTTTTTAACCTTGCACATAATTTTTTTAATCTTGCGCATATTTTTTTTATGCTTGCCCATATTTTCTTTATGCTTGTGCATGAGTTTTTGAAGGTTTCGCATAATTTTTTGAATCTGGAAAATGAGTTTTCTGAGCTTGCGTATACAATTTTGAAGCTTGCATATAATTTTTTTAAGCCTACCTATATTGTCTTTAATCATCTTCATGAGTTTTTGAAACAGGCGCATAATTTTTTGAAGCTTTCAGTTAATTTTTTTTAAGCTTGACCATATTTTCTTTAAGCTTGCGCATGATTTTTTGAAGCTTGCGCATAATCTTTTTAAGCTTGCGCATGAGTTTTGGAAGCTTGCGTATAATGTTTTGAACCTAGCCAATGAGTATTCAGAGCCTGCGCATACGGATTTGAAGATTGCACATAATTGTTTTAAGCTTGCACATATTTTCTTTAAGCTTGCGCATGAGTTTTTGGAGCTTGCGAATAATTTTTTGAAGCTTGCGCATAATTTTATTTAAATTGCGCATAATTATTTTCAGCTTGCCCATATTTTCTTTAAGCTTGCGCATGAGTTTTGGAAGCTTGCGCATAATTTTTTTAAGCTTGCACATATTTTCTTTAATCTTGCGCATACGGATTTGAAGATTGCGCATAATTGTTTTAAGCTTGCACATATTTTCTTTAAGCTTGCGCATGAGATTTTGGAGCTTGCGAATAATTTTTCGCCTTGTTCCGAGAACAATACAAGACAATTAACAGAACCCCCGAGAGGGAGGGGGGGAGCAATTCCAGTCCAAGACGAAGATCATCGTCAAGAAGCCGCCCGCCATCATTCAAACCGTTGAAGGAAGTGTCGCGACTTCGCTGTCAGGCTCGCGAATCGGGATAACCGCAAGCTTGGTCACTGGCCGCAAATATTCCCCGGAGGCCGTCCGCACTGTCGCAGTCCGAATGAGATCATCAGATCCGGGGTGCACTTGAAGAACGCGTCCGAGAGGCCACTTGCCATTGGGTAGGAGAAGCGAAGCGTCGAGCACCACAACTATATCGTTCACTGCCAAGTTCGGTCGCGCCCGTGTCCACTTAGCACGTTGTTGGGGCACGTTTAAGTACTCCCGACTCCATCTCTGCCAAAATTGGGCACGGAGACCTTTGTCACGTCCTAGACAGGATTGACAAAATTGTATAGATAATTTTCTCGGTTTTTTAGCCACAATCTTTCGATCGTATAGCTAGGGAAATGATATGATTATGAGGAATTTTGTGTTTCATGTAACAGAGAACTACATACATTCATATAGAATTCAATGCAGTTTCTATTTATGGTAAACAACGAAAGCGGAAAGGTTGTTATTGAGGAATGTATAAATTTCAGGGATTGCCATAGAATTTCTATTGACTCTTCCAATCGGATCAACAGTCCAGGGGACAGAGTATAGAATTCTATATGGTTCTCACTGTCCTTTATTTGGAAAAAAATAGGAAAATGAGTTAATGGTTAGAAATAGGAAAAAAAAACAAAAAAAGAATTATATTTAATTCCTTAAATTATATACTCTTTGATTTATTTTTACTTATTAGTGGTTGATTAGAATTTCATTAAATAGTATGTGTTATGTTTACTCACTTTTGAAGTTGTAATAGTTGACACTTTTATTACTTATTAGAACTCTGGCTTTGGTTCAGTTTGAATATAATTTTTTAAATTTGATTTTAATCTAACTTTAACTTTTATTAAAATTGTTTATTGAATTGCTTATTGAATTGTCTTTAACTTTTCTCCGACTCCTCCTCTCTCGACTCTCCCGACTCTGACTCCCCTTAACCGAACCGAACGGCATTATTTATACGCTGTTCACAAGTGACAACGTAAACAAAATTTATAAAAATTGCAAGGTAAGGTTTATGAAAGCAAGGTTGCATCTCTCCAAACCATCAGCATTTAAAAAGACGTTAATAGGATTTGGAATTTGAAATTGCAAGCAAATGCTTACATCGCGGAGGTCTTTAGGTCAGTTAAAAAAATGTCAACGTTACAATTTCTCGAGCGTCTTGTAGAAATAAATACAATTGCTTAATAATAATTTTTACATTCTTAATTATTATTAATAATTCTATATCACTTATTGAAATATGTAAGTGAATTGTATTATTAATAATTTACATTTGGTTATAATTAATTCTAATTTGTTGATTGATTGATACTTATTAAAACTATCTGATTATGATTATGGAATTCTTTCTTATAATACTAATTCGTAAATTTATCCTATGGTCTAATGTTGGATGAAGATGATTTGTTGATTGGTGTTGTTCTTCATAGTTATCTCTTGGTATTGTTGCTGCTGATGTTGTCGATAATAAAATTTGCTGGATGTTACACCTTCCACCAGCTTCCAATGGGTGGCGTGACCCAGCGAGGCTGACACGGGGGCAGATCAGGGATCACGTGTAAAGCGTCCCCCACCAAAAAATGTGAGAGAGTGAGCACCTGCAGATCCTCGGGCTCACCTACGAGTCGGGTGAGTGGCCGTCCCTTGAGGACTGCCTCGATGCTCACCAACAGAATGCTGAACTCCTCGTAGGTGAGGTGTCTAGGACCTACAAGGCTTTCACACCAGCTTCCCATAATCCGCCGAAGTGAGGTGCAGCTGGGGGAATGAATGACCATGTCACCCCATCATGTGCCAGGGCCTCCGAGATCCGAGACCAAACCGGTGTGTGCTGGCTAAAGGCCCGCCGAAGTTCCAATTCTGCACGGTGGAAGTGGGTGGCGTTTTCGCTCCAAATCTCAGCGGGGCGACCCCGGCGACCGCTAAAGCGAGTGAGAGCGCCCATCAAGCTGGCCGTCGACAAGTCACCGACCAACTCCAGGTGAATCGTTTTGGTGGCTAAGCACACAAATACGGCGACGTAAGCTTTGGAAGTCCGGATGCCACGTCCTCGGGTGGCTAACACTTGGAATGGTCCCGCGTAGTCGAGGCCAGTCCTGGCAAAGGGGCGGCTGGGGTTCACTCTGACCGGAGGAAGCGATGCCATTTTCTGCTGAAGGGGTCGAGCTCGAGACCGAGCGCAGACCACACAGTGATGAATGAAGGCCCGGATGCGTCGTTTGACGCCAATGATCCATGCGCTTTGTACGACTCGGACGTATGTCGCTCTGAATCCTCCATGCAAACAGTGTGAATGGGCCCAGGCAATGAGCAAACCCGAAAGAGGGCCGCTGAGAACCGGGGGATGCCGGATGTCGTAGGCGAGTCTGGCGTGATGGAGATGGCAGCCTACTCGAAAAATCTCTTCAGAGTCGACGAATACGTCGAGCGAGCGCAGTGCGCTTCGCCTCGTGTAGCTGCACGTCCAAATCCGCACGCGTCTGTATCCAGCGGGGAAGCTTGAAGTCAGGGATCGTCGCGAGGCCCTGGCACAGACGCTCCCACCGTCTCACGAACACCGTCGGTAGTTCCTTATCCCACTCGATCTGAGCTCTCCAAAGGTCTTGCATTAAAAATTTGGCCAGCAATGTGGCGGGTGCCAGCCAGCACATGGGTCGAAGATGCTCGCAACGGCCGACAAAACCGCGCGTTTAGTCAAATATGGGGCCGACAGTTGTGGCGGACTAAGGCGGAGAGTATCATCAGTCGGGTTTCAGCTGATGCCGAGCTCCTTGACAGGGCCATCCGCCACAAGACGGATCCAGATCTGACGAAGGCAATCCTCAGCCGGGAGATCGTCCAATAGTAACGGCGTGTTAGCAACCCACTTGCCGAGAGGGAAACATCCAGCCTCCAAGGAGCTGATGATTTGGTCTCGCAAAGTCCGAGCGGCAGCCAGGGTATGGGCGCCCGTCAAAATATCGTCGACATACCGATCTTGCAGCAAAGCCCGGGCAGCCTCCGGAAAGCGAACACCCTCGTCAATGCAGAGTTGCTGGATGGTGCGCAGAGAGAGATACGGGGCGCAAGATTGGCCGTAGGTTACGGTGAGTAATTGATAGTGTCGTGGAGGATCGCTCGGTTGAACACTCCAAAGGATTCGCTGTAGGTCGACGTCGCGATCGTCGATCCAGATTTGACGGTACATCATGCGAATGTCCATACAAAATGCACACTGGTGCCTCCGCCAGCGAGTCAGAACTCGCTAAACATCCGTCTGGAGCTTTGGGCCTGTGAACAACGCATCGTTCAAGCTGCAACCGGTTGATGACCTCCTGGACGCGTTGAAAACCACTCGTAGCCTCCGCGCGCTGTCGCCATATTGCCAAATAGCGTGATGAGCGAAGTAGTGCACCCATCGGCCGATGGTGGACGAACATTCGGGCTCAATTAGTCGCATATGACCCAGTTGCAAATAATTTTGCATAAATGCAGTATACTGTGCGGCCAAATCAGGATCTTGACGCATTCGCCGATGTAGCAGTTGAAAACTGGCGAGCGCACCAGCTTGTCCATCTCCCAACGCTTCCACAGCTCCAGGCCTGAGTGGTAAACGCAAGATATACCTTCCCCCGGCGTCTCGATAATGCTCCCTAAACAAGCGCTCACACGCTTCATGATCCGGTATGATGCGAGTAGACCGGGGCACATCTTCGAACTCCCGGAAACGTTGCAGTGAGGCAATCAAAGGCTGGAGCCATTGGGGCTCGAGAGTTGGTTTTGGCCAGGCATGTGAAAGGCAGAGACTGACCGGCGGCACGTATCGACTCGTTTCTGAGTCGGCCAGCCCGGAAATTACATATCCCGCCGCCGTCTGCTGGGCCATCGACGTCGCGCGTTGTATCAGGCCTGGCTTCAAGATACGTGGGAGTACATCAACGCCCACCAACAGCTCGACGTGCTCAGGCTCGTCAAAGTGTGCATCCGCAAGATCCAAATCAGCCCACACTGCTCGTATCCTGGGGAGGCGGGCAGCTGGAGTCCGTAAGCCGAGATGGCGCACACAGAGAGCGTCGACCGAAATCGGGGGCTCAGTGGCGGACAAACGGATCAAAACTCGCACTTTCGTTGAGGTCTTCTCCACCACATGACCTCCGATGCCGCAGATGACCCTTTCGCCACGCTCGAGTAGTATTCGGAGTCGATTGACGACACGCATGGCGACCAAGGAGACTTCGGAGCAGGAGTCCAATAGAGCCCGCACGGGGGAGGCACTGGAGTGCACCGATTCGATGGTGAGAACCGCGGTGGGCAGCAGCGTCAGTCAGGAAGAGGTGGCTGGTCTGGAACGGTCGTTGCCTAGGAGTGACGGCGGTTTCCGCGCCTGTTTCGGTGGAACAGCCTCGTCCACGGGCTCCGAGGTGGGACGTTTGCGGTCCTCCACGTGACTCAGGGTGTCCAGGAGCTTGCGAAGCCCGGTAGTGGTCTCCTCACGCATGGGCCGGAGCGCACGCAATGCGGCAAGATGATCTTGCACAAGCAAACGGCGATGCTCGTAACGGGACTGCAGCAATCGCCAGGCAGCCGGATAATTGGAGTCGGTCAACTGCAAGGAGTCCAAAGCGGCCTTGGCCTCACCCTGCACGAGAGTCTTCAGATAAAAGAATTTGGCGACGTTGCTCAATCGACCATCCTCGTGAATGAGATCCCGAAAGAGGTCCCGGAAAGACTCCCAATCCTCTCGACGTCCGTATAAGGGGGCCATGTCAATTGGAGGCAGGCGCGCATAGCCCAGAGTTGACTCGACAGGGGTCAGATCGTGGCGGGTACCAGGATTCGTGGAGTGACCCGGGGGAGGTCCCTCAAGTTGAGCCTAGGCATCATAGAGTCTGGATTGTGCCGTGATGAAAGCGTGTTCAACTTCGGAGTACAACCCGGTAGCGTCGTAGGGCGAACTCTCCCCTGGAGGCGCCGAGATCAAGCCCAGTTAGTTGGCTTGGAAGTCCCACCAGTAAGCCTGAAGAGTCTCCATTCGAGCTCGCACAAGACCTCCCGTCCAGTCCCTGGGACTGGTTTCGACCACGGACCTGGAAAATTCCGTGATGACCTCGGCGAGAGCACGCTGAGTGGCGAGAACTTGCTCCATCATACCTGGAGTAACAACAGAGAATCAGCTCGATACCCGGGGAGAGTGGAGCTCCGGTAGACCAGCGATCCGACGCACCGCCGCTGTAAGCGACGATAGCGGGATCTCTAGTTGGAGGTCGGACCTCGCCAAATTCAGACATCGGAAGGCAAATTTTGCATGCACCGCAAGCCTCGAACCGTCGGAGTATCTGACAGACGACAGTGAGGGACAGACTTGACCGGCCGTGAGAGGATACTCGAGCGGAGGAATGACTGTACGATCCCGAAAGACTCACCCACGACTCGAACCTGACCGGCCGGACCATTCCGTCGGAGTGAGAAACGGCGAGTGAGCGAAAGAGACACAGAGAGAGAGACGGAGCGAGAGGCATGCGCGACTCGATCGCAGCCGGAATAGTCACTGGAAAACGGCTCGACGATGTGAGGTGCAGCGGAGGAAAACGCGGGAAAGCGAGAGGCACACACTCGCGACTCGATCGCATCTGGAACGGTCAGTGGAAAACGGCTCGACGCTGTGAGGTACAGCGGTGGAAAACGCGGGAAAACGAGAGGCGCACACTCGCGACTCGATCCGCTCGCGTCTCCATGTCACCGCCCGATCAGAGACGCATAGCCAGTGACTTCTTCGACTCAGCCCGCGTGAGCGTGGCATCGACAGCCACGAGGCCAATAGGAGGTTTCCCGTGCAAAACGCCATCTCGGCAGCATGGTACCCACGGCGGATGCGTCAACACGCCGACGGCCGTACGGTCGGCCATCTTTGTTCTTTGTTTGCCGAGTCGCGAGTCCGACGAACCGTTGACGCTGAACGAGCCCGGCGGCCATCTTGGTTGAAAAGATGCCGAGCGAAGGAATTTCGACACTCCTAGCACGCATGAAGTCTTGGCGTGTCGTTGGCTCGCAGCTTGAGCGATACGCATTGGCTTCACTTCCCGACAACCGTTGACAGCATCCGCGCACTACATGACCGTACTTGCTTACACCGCACTCACCGAACAATGAAACGAGTCTTACCTGAAGGCTCCAGATGCCTGATCAGGCACGGCTCGTCGTGCAGAAAATCCGGCTCGAACGACCAAAATGTAAGAAATCCCCGGAAAGGAGAAACGGGATCAAGTGAGAAAGCTCGCCTTATCAATTTTCTTTGCTAGGGTATCTTTATTTTCCTTTATTCAGCTTACAAATCTAGAAGTAATCGATAATAGTTCCGGAGAGGTGTTATCTCTGCCGGACCAAAATTCTAACTGGCCCGCGCCGCGCAACGGGCCACTCGGCTCGACTCGAGTCAGGCGTGTGGCACCATCTATGGGCGTCGCGCCACACTACCGTCTCGTCGAACCTCGACAAGCATCCTCATGACCTTTTGAAGCTCGCGCATAATTTTTAGAATCTGGCAAATGATTTTTCGGAGCTTGCGCATACGATTTTGAAGATTGCACATAATTTTTTGAAGCTTGCACATAAGTTTTTTAAGCTTGCCCATATTTAATGAATGTTGCGCAGAAAGAGAGAGCGAGAGAGAGAGAGAGAAGAGAGAGAGGAGTGAGATTGTAATTAACGTCTTTGTTGTATGAATTGTATTTAGCTGTATGGTTGTGAGCGTGAGTGTTATAGCGCGGATATCTCATATAGGGTTAAACAAGCGCGATAGAAAACGTGGTATTGTAAAAGCGCGGTCTTTAAACAATTATGCGCAAGCTTCAAAATCGTACCCGCAAGCTCCAAAAACTTATTTGCCAGATTCAAAAACTCATGCGCAAGCTTAAAGAATATATGAGCAAGCTTAAAAAAATTATGCGCAAGCTTCAAAAATTCAAGCGAAAGCGAAAAGAAAATATGGGTAAGATTCAAAGAATTATGTGCAAGCTTCAAAAATCCAAGCGAAAGCGAAAAGTAAAGTGTGCAAGCTAAAAAATATTATGCTCAAGCTTCAAAAAGTCTTGCGCAAGCGAAAAGAAAAATGGGCAAGCTAAAAAAAATTATGCGCAAGTGTTCCCGACGCTGCTGATAAATCGCGTCAGTGTCGTTGGAATTCGGCAGTTAGGCACACGATCGCGACGATTGTCGTCGCATAGGCTGGCGCGCGCGAGACGAAAGCACAAGAAGCATTCGTATCGCGCTCGTTGTTACCTCTCCCCGAGCGATTACGGTCGTTTATACGAGAGGCCCACGGGGAGAGAGAACTAGAGTTTTTTTCTCTCTCGGACGTTGTGGCTACTGTGCGCGCTGCCTCGGAAGGGATGGTCACCTGAAGAGAGTGACCCGCCTGCCGACTCGTGGCCAGATTGAGACGCTACAAACATTAGAGTAGGACCGCGATGTCAACAATAAGTACCCCAATGGTTTTAGTCGTGTAGGTTAAGAATCGTCGAAGTGACAGCGAGTCGGCGCTCGAGGAGGGTACTTACCCAGAAGCGAGAAAGTTTGGGAAAAACTCAGCGTAAAGCATTACGCTGAGTCTTTCCTACGCCACTTACCTTGGTCTGGGAAAATGCGGGTGCAGGTAGCGTAGGCATAGTGTTATTGTAGGGCAGAGGGGGGGATGTGCAAAGCGTCGCATTTTTAAAATAAAATGAGCAGTTCTGTTAGAGCAGCCGAGCTGAGCACTTCGTGTTGTTTCAATTATTCCTTTCCCTACACTTCCTTATCCTTATATCGCTCATTAGTACTTCGGGAGTACTAACATTTTGGTGCCGAAACCCGGGACTTCCGGATATTAAAGTGAGTGATATCAGTGAATTATGCACGAAGTGGTACAGTGGAAGAGTAAAAATAATCAAGCGCGTCTCCGATAAGCAGAATCTACGTGAAGCGGCCAAGCGAGTATCCCAGGACAAGTACCACATGTTCAAGGGATAAAAAATCGTCTTGTTCTATTCACGAGAATTCGAGGTGAAATTTTATTTACGATTGCATAGATTTTAATATGCACGAGCGTAATTAGTAGATACTGAGATGCCAACCAAGGCTTCGAAGAAAGGAGGAGACGCGGCTGGTCAAACCGCGCGACGTGAATGCGGTCCTCAAGTCGCGCCCATGGAAGCGACGGCAACTGTTATTGAGACCGCAGTCGAGCACGAGTCTGGACAATACAGGCGTCGTGGCAATCTACCGCTGCGGGCTGGACAGCGCGCTGGTTCGCGTAATCCACGTGACATGGGGCAGTCACCAGCACTTGCGGAGGCAGCGCCACCATTAGCGAATCGCCGACGGACGCGTGTCTCGAGAAGAGCCGCAGCATCAGAGAACGCATTGTCCCCAGCGGACCCTGCTCGGGCGAGCGGACCGTGCAATCATATTGCGCCGTGAGGCCAGTCACGTGCGCAGTACCGAGAGGAGTCCTAGGGCGCGTCCGTTGCGTAAGCAAATGAGCAGGAGCAGCAACCACTGCGTCCCCGACGCGGACGATCATCAAGGAGCCGCCTCGGCGAAACTACCGACCATCTTCATGGGGAAGGTGAACAGCAATCGTCTAGACGAATCGCTGTACTTTCTGCGAATTCGAGTGATGAAGATTTTAACAGCCCACCTCGCCGGTGCGTTCGTTTTGTCGCGCTCGGCGAGAGTTATAATGATCAATGACAGGAGCTCGACGAGCACCTGAGCCACTCTTATCGTAATTTTAGGAGTGATACATCATCCAGGAACGTGTCGTACGTAGACGCAATCGAGGACGCGTTCAGAGCTGGCTTAGCGCATCTTCTCCGATGGTGTCACGAGGACGCACACCGTCTCCCACAGCAGAGGATCAAAGAGAGCAGCCAACTTCAACTTTTAATCGCGACGAATCGAGGTATGAACCATTGGCGAAACGCGTACGTTACAAGTTAGACGCGGGTGAAATTCACCACGATTTAGAGGGTAGGCGCGAATACGTTTACGACAGAAGAGGTAGAGGACTATCACCCGTCGGGCGAAGCCAACCTGTTACTTCGCAGAGTCGACTTGGTGAAGACTATGGAATTCGCACGACGGGAGCGCTCAATAGCGCTGTCCTAGGAAATAATATCTGCTTAGTTAACCGGATGACTTCAGCCAAACAGTTGCCTCTCTTCTCGGAGGACCCCCTCGACTGGATTCCTTTCAAGCAGGCATATCTCAACTCGACGCGACTCTGAAATTATTTGGACGCGGAAAATATTATGCGTCTTTCCGACGCTTTGAAAGGAGAGGCGCGGGATGCAATGAGAACGCTGTTTATCGGGGGAGATACAGCTGACGAAATAATGAAGACACTGGAGATGATGTTCGGAAACACGCGATTGATACTGTCGAGAATCTTACGCGAAATCGGCGATCTTCCGAAGATAGAATCTCGTCGCGTAAGTCTGATTGAGTTCGCGACACGATTACGAGATGCGGTAAGAGCAATAAAATCGCTCAGTAGCAATTCGGGATATCTAAATAGCCCGGAATTAACAAACAAACTAATTGATAAATTACCGAACGCCATGTATCACAGTTACGTGTCATATTCAATCGCATCGGTGAAGAGACGTCGGATCTAGAAAAAATCGCGGATTTCATATATAGAGAAGCCGTAATGACCGTTCAAGCGGGAATAATAGGGTACGAACAGCGTAGATCGGGTTATATAGGTAAAATGGAATGACCAATGCTCGAATCAGAGGTGTGACGTGGTGGATTTCCGGCGGGCTCTCTCGAGACCTCCGTGTCCACCCCGTAAAGCGGCAAGGGGAACACGCGGCGAAATTTATAAAAGAAAAGAAATGGGCGCCACGCCGCGACCCGTAAACTCGGCTAGCTCGCACGAGTTCTTGCCTCAAGGCCGTGGGGTTTCGGCCGACACAGAAAAGGAAATAAAGTCACTTCACTGATTGTTCTTGGCACATAAAAGTTCTCTTTATTTGACTTAGACACTATTACACTGATCGCACGTTGTTATTCGGCGGAGATACCGACGGTCCTACACTACCGATATTGCCCGCGTTTCGCGTAACTCCCGACTTAATTATTCTACGGCTGTCACTTCTCGGCTGTTACTTACTTTTTCTCTAGGTTACGTACGCTCTCTTTACCAAACTACACTCTACTATCTTACTCTACACTTTAATAAACTCTCTCTCGCTTTCACTCGCGTGCGTATTGCTTCGGAAGCTACTGACGAACTACTGCCCTGTCACGGCTTTTCCGGCCCGCTGGCCCACTCCTACTCTCGCTTGACCATGAGTCACATGACTCAGCGGGCGCGAGATACAAATTATTATTTTACAGCCTCGCAGGGCTGTGTACAGCTTAGGCAGGTATTCTCTTCCCCCCCCCCCCTTGTACTCTCTTACACGGCTGTATGGAACGTTGTGGAGTCGGCTTGTCGCCTCCACTCCATTCTCATAGCGGCTGACACTCGGCTGTGAGGCCTTATAGCTTCCACTCGCACATTCTCTCTCTCTCTCTCACTCGCTCTCTCATTCTCTCTCGCTACTTGTGTGCACGCACACACACGCTCGCTTCTATGTACGCGGGCTCGCCGCTCGCTGCGCTGCTGTGTCGTCATCCGCCGTGCTGCTACCACGTGAGTCGTCGCCACGTGGCGCGGCTGGGTGTCATGGCGGCGATAGTGGTCCTACGGCGGGACCGGAGGCACTGCGCGCTTCCTGCGGCCGCGTGTGTTACTGCGGCATACTCTCTCCCTCTCGTACCGGCTGTGGCCGTCATGATGTTGCGTCGGCTGTCGTTTGTCCCTCGTCTTCTCTGGCTAAGGCTTCTTTGCGGCCTTACGGTGGCTGTGATTCTCCTCCTGCAAACAACACTGCGTGAGATAGTGTTTCTCTTATCTCAGCTGCAGGTGTCTGCCGGAAGAGGGCACTTCCCGTCACAGAGGAAGAGGGGTCTTTACGACTTGTGATGTGAGCGTCAACGAACGCGAGAGGTTAACCCCGAGAAGAGACGAAAACAAATGTGCGCATTGCGATCGTATGCATGAAACTAGCGCGTGTTCGCGATTTTCTAAGTGTGCAGTTAACAAACGTTGGCAGACGATTAGAAATAAACGCCGTTGTTTTAATTTTTTTTCATCCGGTCATTTGCAAACTGCGTGCAAAAAGCCAGCGTGCGAAAGGTGTGGTCGCAAACATCACATCCTGCTTCACTCAACACTTAAAGAAAAGACGGCAGTACATTCTAGGGAAAATCCTCAGTCGGATCAGTGACTAGTGTCGGGTTCATTGCTGCGTTATGTTCCAATACAAGTGATCGGTACGAAAAAGACAAGATCAATTTACGCGTTATTAGACGATGGAGCTACAGTAACATTGATTAATTCGGGTATTGTTAAAGATATTGGAGCAACAGTTTCGCGCGCGCATATAGTGTTGAGGGGAGTTGGGGGGGGGGGGGGGAGAATGCGACCACTGTATGTTCGGAAAAAACGGATTTTTCTATAAGGAGTGAGAAGACGAATTTTTTGTTAAAAAAAGTATTAGTCGTAAGGAATCTAGCGTTGCCAGCTCAACGAATAAGCTCGAAATTGGTTGATTTCTGCGAGAAAAGGTCAGGTATAAAAACAGAATCGTATGACGCCGCGCCAGAAATGATAATTGGTCAGGATAATTGTAATCTAATCAACGCGAAAGAAATCCGAGAAATAAAGTCGGAATCATTGTTTATGACACGTAGCCTGCTAGGTTGGAGTATTCACGGCGGTTTTGTTAGGCAATGGGAAGAACGTGTGTCCGTAGTTAGAACATTGGATATGCCTAGAACGATAGAAAATCAGATTGACGCGCTAGTTAGAAGGTATTTCGATTTAGAGTCGCTTGGGGTAAACAGTTATGTAAAGGCGAAACCAGAAGATAGACGGGCGATAGAAATCTTAGAAAAAACGGGTATACATAATGGCAAAGAATGGCAGGTCGGCCTACCTTGGAAGAGTGACGAGGTCAATTTTATGACGGGCGAGTAACAGCTTTACGTAGATTGTTGTTTCTTGAAAAGAAATTAGATCGCGACGCGACATACGGGGAGTTATACTACCGAGAGATGAGTCGAATCTTTGAAAAGGGTTACATAAGAAAAGCCTCGTCAGTACCATCGGGCAAACGGGTGCGTTACTTGCCGCATTTCGGTGTTCAGAACGTTAACAAACCAGGGAAGTTACGATTAGTAAAAGACGCTGCGGCGCAAGATAACGGAGGCACTATCAACGATCTTTTACTCACATGACCCGATTTATTAAAATCGCTCCCAGGAGTATTAATGAGGTTTCGTCAGTTTGCTTATGCAATTTAATGAGACGTACGCGACATGTTTCTGAAAATTAAAATACGACAAGAGGACCAGGACGCTCAAAGAATTTTGTGGCGCGGAAAGAATAGAATAGGAAAACCGAAATGAATGAAACCGTTATGACGTCCATGCTATTCGGAGTGAAGTCGTCGCCTTGTACCGCGATATACATAAAAAATAAGAACGCGGCTCGGTAAGTAGATAAGCTATAGGCATACTGGTTCATAGGCATTCTGGCTCACTCGAGGTAAGCCAGTAGCCCCCTTATGCTTTAACATGGGAATACTAGCTCACGCCTACTGCAGCAGTGATCTAGTATCCCCTGTATGCTTTAACATGTGAGCTAGTATCCCCTGTATGGTTTTACATGGGGAATACTAGCTCACGCCCATTGCAGCAGTGATCTAGTATCACCTGTATGCATTAACGTGTGGCGAGCTCAGGTCAGTTTTTTGAACACCTGCTCGTATCCCTTCTTCCTTTTACCCGCCGCTCTCCGAAGCCCCCCGCTGACAGACTTACGATACATGAGCATCTTCAGTTTGAAAAAAATAGTTTCGGAATCTCAATTTTTCACCTGATATCCGAAAACCCGTCATCAATTTTCTAAAACATATACTCATTTTCCCGTTTTAAAATCTTTTATCTATAATCTCGATTTTAGTTCGGTTACTATTTCATTGGTTCGCCGTTCACTCTCTCTCTCGGTGAGTACTGCTTGCTCTGTTTCCATTACGCTCTGCTTATTTTTCTCTTCTCTGCCGCAAACCTGCCCTCGGGCGTTTTTGTTGCAGGTTGTTTGCATGCGCAATTTTGCAACCTTCAGTCCGATATAATAATCGTTGGAGGTTGTCAACTGCTTTGGCTGATTCTTTTGCTGTTTTGCTTGCTGCATCTGTATAACCTCAAAATCTTCTACATCGCTAGACGCGTGTATTTCTGTATGGGCATCTGCTTGCTACGCCATCTGTTGCCTTTCCGTCTTGCGTTAATTCGTGGGCCGAAGATAAAACAGGGACCTCTTCTATTGCTGCTTCTTCTATTATATATGAAGTTTGTTTTTCACTAATTGTTTCAAGTACACTATATAATAACTATTACGGAGAAGATGGACGTGTATGAACAATGCTACCAGTGTTCGCTTGATATTAAAACTAGAGCGCCGAAATATTGTGAACTCTGTCGTAAATTTTTTCACTCAAAGTGCAACAATGTTATTCCCGTTGACTCTAAGGGCAAGATTATCCAGGTATGTGTTTTCTGCTTAGAAGCACGTAAGGGTAAAACGTCACTCAAGATAGCAACAACAACTACTACTACTACGTCAACAACAGCTTCTACTGCTACCACGTGCGGAGTTCTAGCATTATCTCAATCGTCTTCCAGGGCTAGTACACCGGATCTCAGTGCAGCTCCTGGTTATGCTACAGCAGCCTCTATTCAACAGGTTTTGGATGCTATTGCTAGGAGTGAGGAGAATCAGCTTAAGGCCACTGATGAGATCAAGACCAGGCTGGACTCTGTAGACGCACGTCTGGCCCAGATACCTGAACTCACCAGCAGAGTAGAAGTTGCTGAGAAGGAAATTGCAGACTTAAAGGAGACTGTCAAGAATCTCTCTGATAAATTAGAAAAGCAGAACATCGAAGCTGCCCAGAATACTACAAATGAAGTTGTGAATGCTGCCATCAAGAATAGTACTCTTGAAATCTCTCGTTTAAAGAAGAGCATAGCTCGCTTTGAAGGAGCTCATGGCCCTCTTGCAAATAAGTTGGTCTTGTCCGGTCTGCTGGTGAACAACAACACTGATATTCACAGACTTGCACACTGCGTAGCTAACACGCTCCTGCCTTCACTGGGCCTCAGTGAAATAACATCATCGGCAAAGGTCCTCTCTCGTAGCAATGAGTCTAATGCGTGCCCTTCCACTGCTGATGTTGCTGTCACTGCCTCACCTTCTGTTACTCCTAGTGAAGAAAGTCGAGTGTCGCTTGCCGTAACCTTCTCGTCTCATGAGCTGGCGCAGAACGTAATCAAAGCTAAGATCAAGAGAAAGACTCTGACTCTCAGTAATCTTAATGCAATACTCTATAAGCAATCTGGCGCTCCAATGGTTCACTCTAAGAAGGATGTAAAGCAATCTAATGTTTCTGCGATGGGTTCTGCGAAAGAAAGCTACATTAACATCAATGAGATGTTACCTAGCAATGTACATAAGCTAAAAATGCATATATACACCAAGATCAATGAAAAGGATAAGGAGGGGAAGAAGATCTACAAGGATGTATCTATGTTTACACGTGAAGGCCAAGTCTTCATTAAGAAGAAGAAGGATGACCGTGCTGTTCCTGTCTCGTCTCTTCAAGAATTTGAAGATTTTTTATGCTAGGATTTTCTTCAATACATTTTTCGCAACATCTTCACTTAATTCCTGTACATTCTACATCTACCATTCCCTCAGTTTCATCGCTTAGTTCTTCTGCTGATCTAGGTAAGGGTTTAAGGGTCTGTCATTTTAATGCGAACTCACTTAAGGGTCACATTGAGATGATCAGGCTCTTCTTGTCTACTCACTCTTTCTTCCACGTAATAGCTGTTACTGAGACCTGGCTGGATCATAGGACCACTGACATGGTTGACCTTTCAGGTTATGTACTGTATAGACGCGACAGAAATAATCACGGTGGAGGTGTGGCTCTCTACATTCACAATACTCTGACTGTATCTATCATCTCTTCTTCTGACGGTGTCTGGTCCGTTAGGCCAGGTAAACCCGAATACTTGTTTTGTGAGATATCTGCTGTGGGAATTCAGCCGACCTTTGTTGGTGTTGTGTATCGACCTCCACATTCTCCGTTTGTTCGGGGTAATAATAATGATTTTATTGATCAATTGTCTAGTCATATGCACAATTATGCCGCAAAGATTGTACTGGGTGATTTTAACGCAGACCAGCTATCATCGAGCGATGATGCACGGTTTATTCTTAATTTAATGAATGATAACTCACTCAAGTCTGTACCTTATGGTGCTACACATCATTGCTTACGTGATGGACGAGTTTCGGATACCTGGCTTGACCTCTGTCTTTTTGATGAGCGGGTTGCCCTGCTGTCGCACTGGAAAACTGATGTACCTTTCATAAATGGACATGATTTTATTACTGCCACTTTCGCGAGCGGCGAGCCCGCGCACTCAGAAGCGAGCGCGTAGATGTGTGCACGCACACCTGTTGAGTGAGAGAGAGAGGGAGAGAGAGAGAGTGAGTGAGAGAGAGAGGGAGGAAGTGAGAGAACGAGAGAATGCACGAGTGGAGGCTATGGAGCCTACAGCCGAATATCAGCCGCTAGGAGAATGAAGTGGAGGCGACAAGCCGACTCCACAACGTTCTCCACAGCCGTGTGAAAGAGTATGAGTGAGAGAGAATGAGAGTGTACGCCTACAATGTGCACAGCCCTGCGAGGCTGTATAGCGACCATTTGTATCCCGCGCCGACCGAGTCATGTGACTCCTAGTCAGGCGAGAGTAGGAGTGGGCCAGCGGGCCGGAAAAGCCGGTACCGAACGGCAGTCGTTAATGAGCCTCTAAGCAATTAGCACGCGCGAAGATAACGAGAAAAAAGTAGCAGAAGTGACAAGTAGTGTGATTGTTGTAGTGAACAGGTTAATAAAGACGAAGTAAGTTTCAGCCGTAATTACCAGCCGTGATCTTATTCGGGTCGAGTCGCGAGTAATAAAGTGCGTAAGGAGTTAGGTGCGTGCGAATAATAGGAGCTTTGTTGACACGTGGTGTCGTGCGGTTGATGTGAGGAGAAAGACGTCATAATGAATAAATAGTTTTTAATTGATAAAGTTGAAAAAGAGTGTGCGTGTGCGATTTTATTATCCCTTGTTGTGCCGGCCGAAATCCCACGGCCTTGGCTAAGAAACTCGTGCGAGCTAGCCGAGTTTTCTGGTCGCGGCGTGGCGCCCATCGTTATCGGTACATAAATTACGCCGCGTGTTCCACTAGCCGCTTTCATTATATTGTTTTCTTATGTACAGCCGCATGTGTCAGACGGTAGTCTGTCATTTATTAAATTCTATCCAATAACATTTGATAATTTTTATATATTTAATAATTTTATTGCCGCATTTTTACCAGAACTTCTCTTTTGTGCCTTGCATTTCCCCCGAAATCGCCGCTGTCACGCCCTCACGTGCATGCCATCAACCGCCCATAATTGCCAGAGGAACCGGGAGGTAGTTCCCGAATAATAAAAGTACGGGGTGGACACGGAGGTCTCGGGAGAGTCCGACGAGAATCCACCGCGTCACAGTGGCGCCCAACGTGGGGCCCGACAGCAAAAACTTTAAAATCACGCGAAATCGAAAGTTCGTCGACTAAGCCATTTTTGTTCGCGGGAGGTCGATCGGCGGCCATTTTGAATTAACGGCGTCGCCTCGTGGTCGACGTCCCCAGAACGAAACACAGCCGACAAAAACACGGATTAGGCGGTAGCCTGCCGTTTCTCACATTTTATACATAATAATATTTTTTTGTATTAATTTTCTACCTATTCCTAGTATTATTATTCCTACATATTTTAAAAAATTTCATTATATTGTTTTCTTATGTACAGCCGCATGTGTCAGACGGTAGTCTGTCATTTATTAAATTCTATCCAATAACATTTGATAATTTTTATATATTTAATAATTTTATTGCCGCATTTTTACCAGAACTTCTCTTTTGTGCCTTGCATTTCCCCCGAAATCGCCGCTGTCACGCCCTCACGTGCATGCCATCAACCGCCCATAATTGCCAGAGGAACCGGGAGGTAGTTCCCGAATAATAAAAGTTCAGCCGAGATGTGGTGTTTACCAGCTTGCACACCGATTATACCTCGATTGACTTTCTTCACGCGGTCACCACTCCGGTTACCAATCCCTCGCGAACTTGCTTAACCCTAGTGGGACTGGGAGTGGTCACCACTCCATTTACTAATTCATATTGGACTTGCTTAATTCGTGGGTAGGACTGGTCACCATTCCTCCAGTTACCGGATCCGCGGCGGACCCGCTTAACCCGATTGGAAATCAAAGAAGTGGTCACCCATCCAGTTAGCAACCGGGGATAGGCTCGCTTAACCCACGAGAGCGAATGGGAAGTGTAGGTGCCATTGAACAGTCGGGACTTTTTGAGGATTATAGGTTTCACTCGCGGGATTAAAAGGGTGATCGTGGTACACCAAAGTGAAAGAACAGCCCGGTAGAGACTTCGCTCTCCTAACTTTAAGGATTTTGTTTTTTTTACCTTAACAATTAAGAAATAAATTAGTGGTAGTTTAGGTCGTAAGTGAATTAGGTCGCGCTGAAAGATTTTTTTTTCAGTATAGGGTATATAATTTTTTTTGGTTGTAGTTATTTTAGGTGAAATTTTCTTTTCGTTAGTCTAATTCAGAAAGGCGAGTCAGTTAGACAATAAGAGTACCATACCCCAGGATACTGCCGTATTTTATAAGCCGATTCACTGCCGATTTCCCACGATTCCTCGCAAACGAGTGTTACTACTGGCCAGCGAGGAAATGGAGACACACGCGGAGATTATGCGTAAAGTACGCACTGACCGAGGATTTAGACGTCAGGAGCGAGACATAAGAAGGATGACGCAACCTGAGCTCATAAGAACGTTGGCCGAATGTAACGTGAACACAATGGGCTCACCTACCGTACTTCAAGATAGGCTATTCAGGATATGGCTTATACAACAGGGGCAAGCCAGTGTTCCTTGGTACGATTGGGACAATCAGGGGATCGTACCTTCCACGACCATGGAATCCCTGTTACAACCACGGTCTCGGAGCCGAAGATCTCGTCAACAACAAACCAACCCTGGAGCTCCGCAAGGCGGCTTAGATGGGACACGGGACGAACTCGGAAAAGGTATGGAGTTGCCTGCCAATCCTCATCACAACAGCCAAAGTTTAGCTCACATACAGTATTCACCACACAGAATATTACAGCCAAACTGAGGTACGCCGAGGCCTATACTGACAGCCGGAACTGACGAAGCAAGTCAAGAGAGCGCCAATGGCTCTGTCCCTGGACAGGCCAATCCAAAACCAAACGGCACGGTATCTAGGGAAACACCCTTGAATCTCATTCGCTACCCCAATATTAGCGTCCCCAATATAACCTGGCAAACGCAGTCGCGACCGACTCCAGGAGGATCATAGATCTGCCTCCATATGAAGGGCCGTCGCCAGGCAGCCTACCGCCGTTACTTAACCAATCATCACAGCCAGTGTTTGAGAGAAGTCCCGGCTACAACGGCCCACAAGGCATACTAAATGAAACGGGACGGCCATTTGGAAGTTCCGAGCAGAAACGAAATACGAGGGAATATCGCGGAAGACGAGACACGTCCAGCGAACTCGACAGTTGCTCAGAGTCTGATACCAGTGACAGCTCAACAGCCAGCTCGAGTCTCAGCGAATCAGATAATCGATGGGACCGAAGACCACACCACAGCCACAGAAAGACCCAAAGGGGTCTCCGAGAAAGGCGACCGCCGCGGAACTCCACGCCAGAGCCATTACTATTACGTCAGTCGAGGCGACACACCTCGAATTATAAACTTAAGGACAGCCGACGAAGTAGGAGCCGTAGTGCCAGCTTCGAACATGAACGGGTAAACCGGATGACCGAGCACGTATCGCGCCTGCAGATCCTAAGAAATTGGGACGTAAAGTTCAGCGCCGAGGCAAAAGAAGACCCAGAGAGCTATATCACCAAGCTCTCCGAGATTAAGGAAAATACGGGACAGTCCAGTCGAGAGATGCTTAGTATTGTATCATACTCACTCTCCGGACGGGCCGCTCTCTGGTTCCAGACAGAGAAAAGAGACCTCAACGACTGGCGCGACTTTGAAACGGCGTTTAGGCAACAGTACTGCCGGAAGGTCTCAGCGTGCGACGTAATCGATGAATTATATAAGAGAACTCAAGGTAAGAGGGAACGAATTGCAGCCTACGTGACCAACTTCCGTCACATCGCCGATCACCTCCGAAAGCCCTTGAAGATAAAAAAACAGGTGAAAATCCTGATTAAGGGACTAAGGCCAGAGTACCGCCGAGCCCTAAGAGGCAAAGACATCGAGACGTATCAAGAGGTGAAGAAATATTGCCTGAGGTACGAAGAGCGGATGGAGGAGGACAGCCGTTACGCACCACCGCCACCGCCGGAAAGATCTAGGTTTCCAGCCGCAGCGTGGACGCCGATCCACAAACCAAGGGTAGCAGCCATTGAAGAAGATGCTGAAGTCGCAGCCGCGAGCACCACATCCAATGCTCCAAAGAGAAAAAGGGAAAGGGCAGGAAAAGTGAGCGCCACGGCAACCACCATCACCACACTGGCAACACCATTGGGTCCACCGACCACCTCGGCAACCACGCGGAAAACAGCCCACGGTGAGCAGATCTGTGCCTACGGACAAACATCAAGGTCCGCCTATCAACCTCGAGATACCAACGTGACATACCTGAGCCCAGTGCAATCCAGCCAGAACCCTGCGTACCAGCAGCCAGTGTCAATAACACCGGTGCAGCAGTATCAACCACCTCCAGCCGTACCAGCAGGGCAACCTTCGACATACTTTGGAGCGTGCTACCAGTGCAACCAAGTAGGTCATCGCGCCGCGAACTGCCACCTGACGCAGTGTTACTATTGCAAGCAACCTGGCCATCGTCGTGACGCGTGTCCTACAAGACGATAGTTACGGTGCCAGGTATGTGGACAATCGGACGCGACGTTTCAGTATTGCACAACCCCAATGTGCGTACAGTTCAGGACAGGGTCGGGAAACGCCAGCTTGGGGGTAACATCGGGACCATCGCCCTCAACGCCAGTAGCTCAGGTCCCGCAACAACGACCACGATCCCAGAGTTAGGTTTAGATGAGGTAAAGATTGTCCGTGCCGGGGGTACGTCAGTCTTGGAAGGGGGGGGAGCGGCAAAATGCCGCCAATGAATGTAGGAACACGGGAACGTAGCGAGCCAGCCGTGTTCGAAACAGCCTTGCCAATGTGGCCAAAGTCGTTTCCACAACCTGGCACTGGAAAACAGCCGTTACCAACAGCCGAGATCCCTAGAATAGGGAGTTCTAAGTGGAAATTGGCGGTAGACGAGCTCAATCAGGGGATCAGCTCCCTAATCTACCCGCCAGTGAAGAAAGCCGAGAAGATAACCAGCAGACAACTGGCCAGCTACGACCATAAGGGAGAAAACATTGGCCAAAAGCTGCCGCAACTGTCTGAAATGGATGGTGAAGACGAGAGTGACCTAGTACGAGGTAAAGCTGCCCGAGACTATAAGGGAATTAACATTAGTCTAGGACAGCCGAAGCCTGAGAGTAGTTTTAAGGCGGTGTGCACCGACAACCTGAGCTCATCTAGAGGTGATAAGGTGGAGGTACCCCGGAAGAAAGATGTCAGCCAGGTAGCACGAGTTGCGGAAGCCATGCCGAACGGGACGCCGGTCGAGCCTCTGGGGAGTAGCAACGCCACCAGGCTGGAAAAATCGACCATGACGAGCCGACTGCAGCGGCCGAACGTGGGGAAGAATGGGGATGAAATAGTCCTGAAGAATGGGGATGAAATAGTCCTGAAGAATGGGGATGAAATAGTCCTGAAGAACGTGGATGAAATAGTCCAGAGAGATACAGTGGGTGAAATAGCCCAGAAGAAGAAATTTACAGCCGAGGACGAGTTGGCACGAGATATGAACTCCAGCCAAATGCAGGGTAACATCTTGCGGGAGGGCCCTGCGGACCTAACCCAGGAGCAGCCGGTCCAAAAGAAGGTCTCATATCTCGACGCCTGGGACGATGATTTTGACATGGCGAAAATAGAACTGATAGAGGCCGCAAGGTGGTGGCAGGAAGAAGAGGAAATAGAGGAGGCCAAGGGATTCACGCAGCTAGAGACAGCCCAAACAGCCGTGAATCTCCTGAATCGAGGTGGAGTACTTGATAGGGCGAGACACGCAGCCGACGCCCAGGTGGACTTAACCCCGCCAATAGGAGGCCGTGCGAAGGAGGTCGCGAAGCTGACAGCCGACAACCGGTGTTATTTACGAGTGAGTTTAGGGGGACAGGAATATCGAGCCCTATTCGACCCTGGGGCCATGGTATCCCTAGTAGGACCAGAGATAGCCAGACGTTTCGCCAGTCGCTTGCGACAAGCTACAGCCAGTATTCACACGGTCACGGGTGTCTCCTCGTCAATTCTCGGATACCTAGACCTACAATTCGATCTAGGGGGTGCATTAGATAAGGTCGTGGCACGCGCCGTAAAAGAAATAAAACATCCGATATTACTGGGTAAAGACTTCGGAGACATCTTCAAGATCGATACAGACCACAGAGGATGGTGGAGAGCGAACTCAGGGCCGTGGAGGGAATTCGAATTTCAGAAAAATCAGCCGACAGCCCTTATCCACGCCGAATGTGCCGGGATCTCTGGGCTCGATGTCGCCGAACGGGGGGAAATCCTCCAGATAATTGAGGAAACCCTACCGCCATACTCACCGGACACACTCGGTTACACCACTAAGACGGAGCACCACATACAGCTGATCGATGAGACGCCGATACGGCAGAAATGGATAAGGAAATCGCCGAAAAAGCTAGCAGCCATTCAGGAAGCCGTACAGGAGTTACTGAAGCTAAAGGTAGTTGAGCCCTCAGCAAGTGAATTTTGCAGCCTGCCTGTGTTAGTGCCGAAGCCGGATGGGACCAAGAGGTTCTGCGTGAATTATATCGCAATTAATGCCGTTACGAAAAAGGACAGCTATCCCTTACCGCCAATGGACACGATATTGGACTGCCTCAGGAATGCCAAATAAATGAGTAAGATCGACCTTCGTCAAGCCTACTATCAAGTAAAGATGGAGGAAGAGAGTAAGAAGTATACAGCCTTTATCGTGCCAGGCTTGGGACTCTTTCAATTCACCAGAATGGCGTTTGGGCTCTGCAACGCCCCAGCGACCCTACAGCGTCTTATGGACGCGTTATTTGGTCCAGCCGTAGCCCCAAGAGTCTTCGGGTATCTGGACGACGTCGTGATTACCACAGATTCGTTTGACGAGCACAAAAAGTGGATAAAGCATGTCCTGGAGGTGCTCGCCGACGCCGGGTTAACGATCAACCCCAAGAAGTGCAGTTTTTGTGTAAGTGAGATTAAATATCTCGGGTTTATCCTAGACAGCCAAGGGTTGAGACCCGATCCGGAGAAAATACAGCCAATACTGACGTATCCGAAGCCCACGACCGTCACGCAACTTCGCCGGTTGCTTGGACTGTTCGGATGGTACGTCAAATTTGTGAAGGACGCCTCGGAAATCAAAGCTCCCTTGACAGCCCTCCTGCACAAGGAACAAGCCTGGACCTGGGCCGAGCCCCAACAGAGGGCCTTCGAAAACATCAAGAGCGCCCTCTCCTCGGCACCAGTCTTAGCCCGACCAGACTTTACGAAGCCTTTCTGTATCCAGTGCGATGCGAGCAACATCGCGATTGGGGCGGTATTAACCCAAGAGTTTGAGGACGGGGAACACCCTATAATATTTGTCAGCCGGATGTTAACTAAGCTGGAGAGGAATTACACTACGACGGAAAAGGAATGTCTCGGGTTGATCTGGGCGATCAAGAAGTTGAGACCGTACGTAGAAGGTTACCGGTTTACCGTAATCACCGATCACAGCGCCCTCCAGTGGCTAAGACACCTCAAGGAACCAACGGGACGACTTGCCCGCTGGGCCACAGAAATCCAGCAATGGGATTTTGAAATCATTCACCGCCGAGCGAAGAACCACCTTGTGCCCGACGCCCTGTCCCGCATGTTCGAGGCAGAGATTGCCGCCCTCGGGGAAGTCGCAGACGCATGGTATCTGCGTCGGCGGACGAGTGTACTCGAAAACCCCAGCCAGCATGGAGCGCCACCACGCACGCCAACTCCGCCCAGGTCCCCAACACCATCGGAAGAGCCCGTCCACGCCGGTCCAGGAACCCAACTACCCCTGGAAGACGCCCCGCCACCACCCCCTCCTTGTAAGCCGGATAAGCCGGATGAGCCGGATGAGCCCGAGGCTACAGCCACCACAAGGACGGAGATAAGGACAAAAGGGACCGTAGAGGGATTGGTCGAGGAGGTCGCGACCATTGGCCTCGAAGACGAGCCCATAGGCCCGGAGACCGACGCAATGCAGGTCTGCGTGAGCCCCGAAGAGGAGGAGGAGCTACTGCGCGACAGCCCCGCGCCGGCACCCGCCCTCGCGGTTAAGCCGATAGTGGATGCAGCTCCTGGGGGTCGTCCCTACCTTCCCGCCCTCCGACGACCGAGGAAGGACACCCCTCCACCGCATCGAGGCGAACAGACGAGGACGACTGTCTCGGAGAGTGACAATCGCGTCCCCTCTCTCCTGACTACTACGTCGCGGATCTCCCCTATCCCGGCCGGAGAGCCTATTCCCGGTACGAGGAGTATCCCGCAACGGGCAGAGTCAGCAGCTGAGGAGCGAAGACTCCCCGAGAAGGCGATAAGTAGCGGACTATCCCCTACCCCCACCCACCGCCGAGCCGTCGAGCCTAGCTCCGGATACGAAGGACATGAAGACATAGGGCCAAGGAAGCGCCCGACTCACTGGTTCAGGGCCGAGAGCCCTGCCGAGAGCTTCGAGGGGGCGCCAGGAACATGGAGGTACTACTCCCGTCGGTTCTCCGACGACTCAAGTTCAGCCGGGGAAGAGGGATGGGACGTCCCGCACCAGGCGACCGCTTGGACAGCCACGAAACTCTCCCAGCCAACAGCCAAGCCGTTCCTGCCCCAGGCGACAGCCCGATCTCAGGCGCGACAGGTAGAAGGCCCACCGCAGCTCACCCGCGATGGCTACTCCTCGCGAGGATCACCGCCGCAGCGGAAGCGAGTTGCAATGCCACCAGGACCTCCCACCTGTCGCGAACCGTCGGGACAGGAGGACGAACGTGAACAGCCGGAAAGAGAAACGAGGAAGAGGTGCAGGCCAACGAAGCCCAAGGTCACGGGACTGAGATTCTCCGGGATCCGTCCTATCCCGTATGACCCCGCCGTGGACCCGCCACCCTACACTTGCTTTAACTGCTGGCAGCGTGGACACGGGTTGTCGGCGTGCCCACAGCCCCGACCCCGGCCGGTCTGCAACAACTGCGGGCGGAACCATGTAACCGTGTCCAACTGCCCCCGTTGCTCCGACCGGCACCGGGAGTTAAGCGAAGCCGCCTCTGAGGCAAGGAGGAAACGACCACACTCGCCCCGCACTACCAGGGCCCCCGCGTAGCCGACCCCGGAACCGCGCCCTCAAAGAGGTCCCGAGCCGGAGCCGAAACCATCACCCCCGCCACAGCCAGCCGCCCAGCCGACGTCCAGGCCGCGTTCCCGAGGACCAACACCACCCAAGCAACCCAGGGGGCCGACAGATGCCACCCCGACCTCGAAGAGCCCCGAGAAGCCTGGAGGGGAGAGCTCTCGAGACGTGCAGCACTCACGGGACGTGAGATGGATCCTGGAGGAGGTGAAGGACCTGCCACAAGAGCTCAGGGTGGCCATTCTGAAGGAGGCCTTCCTCACCGGGCCTAAGCCAGACGACAGCCAGCCGAGTCCTTCAAGCGGGGGAAGGAGGCCGCATTAGGAGGAGTCAAGGGTAACTGCCCGAATAAAACATACCTTTTTCAGGCCTGGCAGCCCAGGGAAAATCATGGGACCAGGACACCCCAGCTCGACCGCAGCCTTCTCGTTTTTTTCAGGGCAGGGGCAGAGTGGAATCCATGGCTGCAGAAGAAAAAAAAAAAAAAAAAAACCCAAACCAAATCCTATACCCAATCCCAGGCCAGTGAAGGGTCCCTGTCGTAGTCGGGCACTTCCGAAGTACCGCACGCTTTTCCCGATGAAGCCTCACAATACCGGGCGTATTGAAGGCTTGGAAGGGGGTGTGACAGGAAGTGCCCTTCTCCGACAGACACCTGCAGCTGAGACACGGAGAAGTCAGCTTAATGCAGCGTTGTTTGCAGGAGAAGGGGAACAGCCGTCACTACACAGCCGAGAAGAGCGCCGCAGCCAGCATGAGAGGGAGAGAGAGCGCCGCAGCAGCACACGCGGCCGCGTGGAGCGCACCACATCTCCGGTCTACGGGAGGCCCACTACCACCGCCATGACACCAGGCCGTGCCACGTGGCGACGACTCCCGCGGTAGTGACCCGGTGCGCAGTGTAGCGTCCGGCGAAAATCTAAGAAAAGAGATAAATTTTTTTTCTCTTCTCTTCTCTTTTTCTCATCTATACCGAAAACCTTTCACTTACTGACAATGATCACTCAACACTAAAAAAAAATCTAAAAGAAACAAGAGACAGGAAACTAAAAAAATAGAAGCACAAGATTCACTACCAGCCACCACCCGTCGCGCATCAGTCTGTTAACCTAATCCTGAAGTTATGAGCAGGACACCAACGAATGTACCGTTAGGTCATCTTCAGCTGCACTACAAGAACGACCAAAGTAGATGCATTGATTTTTAGCAGAACATTGAAGATTGGAGATTTACGTTTCCGACTTTCGCCGAAAATTGTCTAGACTAAATTTCTTTTAACAACTAACTCCGCCTACTAAATGTTCTGCGCATTTTCTTAAAAAAACCGTTAATGTACCGTTAGAAAATAAGGTAAACTTTCCACTAGTTTTTAAAAACTGAGATTTCCACATTCGTAATTTATTTAACTCAATTCTTAACTAAATATTTCAAATTTTATATACAATAACAACCATAAAAATGCTATAGTGATTTCTATATGAATGTATGTAGTGATCTTTGAAATCGAATGAACTAACCTCCTAAATTTCCTATATTCTGCATTTGTTTATCATCTCAGAGAAAACTATAGTGATTTCTATATGAATGTTCATAGTAATATCTGAAACTAAACGAATCAATTTCCAAATTTTCCTATTTTTGTAATTAAAATAAGACTAGTGATTTCTATATGAATGTATACAGTTCTCTATTTAAAATTGCATAAATTTCCTAAACTTCCATGTCCAATCTTCCAACGTATATAATTATCAACTGAAACATATAATATTAATTCATAAGCATCCCTAGCTGTACAATCGAAAGATTGTGGCTAAAAAAATACATCATCCTTATACACACAAGTCCGTCTAGGACGTGACAGCAGCGAGGCAGCAGCGCCGCGAGCGGCGAGCCCGCGCACTCAGAAGCGAGCGCGTAGATGCACGTACACCTGTTGAGTGAGAGAGAGAGGGAGAGAGAGAGAGTGAGTGAGAGAGAGAGGGAGGAAGTGAGAGAACGAGAGAATGCACGAGTGGAGGCTATGGAGCCTACAGCCGAATATCAGCCGCTAGGAGAATGAAGTGGAGGCGACAAGCCGACTCCACAACGTTCTCCACAGCCGTGTGAAAGAGTATGAGTGAGAGAGAATGAGAGTGTACGCCTACAATGTGCACAGCCCTGCGAGGCTGTATAGCGACCATTTGTATCCCGCGCCGACCGAGTCATGTGACTCCTAGTCAGGCGAGAGTAGGAGTGGGCCAGCGGGCCGGAAAAGCCGGTACCGATCGGCAGTCGTTAATGAGTCTCTAAGCAATTAGCACGCGCGAAGATAACGAGAAAAAAGTAGCAGAAGTGACAAGTAGTGTGATTGTTGTAGTGAACAGGTTAATAAAGACGAAGTAAGTTTCAGCCGTAATTACCAGCCGTGATCTTATTCGGGTCGAGTCGCGAGTAATAAAGTGCGTAAGGAGTTAGGTGCGTGCGAACAATAGGAGCTTTGTTGACACGTGGTGTCGTGCGGTTGATGTGAGGAGAAAGACGTCATAATGAATAAATAGTTTTTAATTGATAAAGTTGAAAAAGAGTGTGCGTGTGCGATTTTATTATCCCTTGTTGTGCCGGCCGAAATCCCACGGCCTTGGATAAGAAACTCGTGCGAGCTAGCCGAGTTTTCGGGTCGCGGCGTGGCGCCCATCGTTATCGGTACATAAATTACGCCGCGTGTTCCCCTAGCCGCTTTACGGGGTGGACACGGAGGTCTCGGGAGAGTCCGACGAGAATCCATCGCGTCACAGTGTTTATAGTAATAATTACAAATTTTTTAGCCTTAAAAATTAATACATTTCTTATATATATATATATAAAGATATATATATATATATATATATTAACACGCAAAGTAAATTTTATAACAAAGTATAGTACTTTTTGTAAAGCGTTTATCAAATAATTATAATAATTTTTTTTTAGAATTTCATGAAAAATATGAAAAAAAAATATATATTAAGATCCATTTTGTAATTCTTTCTTGGGCTTTGTATGTACACAATATTACGCTTTTTAATGAGAAATAAAATTGTTTGATAAATTAAGTATATATTAAAAATTGATTAGTATAGTTTAAAGAATTCAGTAAAATTTAAAAAAATTTTTTTTTTTTTATTTTTCATACAAAAATTAGTACATTTAATTTATAACATCTATTCCTTTTTGCTTTATGTTATGTAATAAAAATCTTCTGATGAGCATTGTGTCTTAACAGCGCACATATGCGTTCTATGCATACATAGATTGTGGTTTATGCAATAGTATTGCTTATCACATTCTATATCATTAAGTGAGGGACATCCATAGTCTTCAATATTTTTTATTAATCTGAAAATAAAAAAAATTGTATGTAATCTGAAAAATATTTTGATACTTTTGATACTTTAGATACTTTATCGATACTCTTTGATAGTTTATCGATACTTTTCGATACTTTATCGATACTTTATCGATACTATTTTAATTCTTTTTTGATACTTTTTGATTCTTCTTTGTTTCTTTCCCATTTACTTTGTATAATATGAACAGAGTATCAAAAAAGTATCAAAATAGTATCGATAAAGTATCAAAAAGTATCGATAAAGTATCAAAGAGTATCGATAAAGTATCAAAGAGTATCGATAAAGAATGAAAAATAAAAACAAACTTACATATTGGGTAAAATATTTGACAACCACTGCACTTTCTGTTCACCTTTCACATATATTTTTCTTACTCCTTGTGTTAATAAATGAAAAATATGATGAAGTCTATCATATGGAATATGTCCTGTATCCCATTTGATTCCATGATAACTTCTTTCTATCCATTGAGTCATACATTTTTCCTCTTCAGTCAATTCTTCCCAAGCAAAAGGGGGCTTGAAGAGATAAGCGGTCGGTAAAGCAGTTTTACTTATATTTAGAAAACTAACTTCTTTGAAAATAAATCTATCTTCAGCAATTCGTTGAAATCCTTGAATATCACAAATGTAAATATTCTCTTCTTCAAATTGAAATATAGCATTTTTAAATAATAAGTCGTAGTCGCCAGTTCTAGCCATGATTCACTTTGAGATGATTTTGTTTTTTTTGTAGAATGAGGTGAAATTAAAAATTCATGTTGATTTGTACAAGCATTTATACTTGATATTCACTTATGATTGGTTTAAAAAAAACACAATCTCCTTCCTCTTTTCTATTGGTTTAAAAAAAAGAGAAAATCTCCCTCTCCTGCGGTTAAGACTGAAAACTCCCTCCACCCTCTTCTCCTTTGGATAAGGTTAAAACATGAATTTCTGAAAATCTCCCTCTTCTCCTTTCGTAAAGGAAGGAAACTACCCCACCCCCGTCAAGATTGATAATTGTTTCTCACACATGTGCACTCCTCCTGATTACTATTGGTCAATAACAAATTTCCACCTCCCTCATTTCACTGATTTTTTAACTTTAAAAAGCGAGATTTTCTCTATCAATGTTAGTTTATTTATTACTTTTCATCGAAAATAGTAAATAAATACAATGGCATCAATTGATCTTTTTGAACGTCTCGTTCACGTACTTCGGGATACTATACGTAATGTAACCGATTTAAGTAGAGCTGATACACATTATTGGCTAGATGTGTGCAAGTCAACAATTAAAGAGTTGACTGAAAAAATTAATAAAACTTATCTAACAAGAGGAGAGAAACAAAAGTGTCAAACATGTATGATACATCTTTCGTGTGTGGAAGCTGAACTTGAAAATCATCTTCATCAAGGTGGAAGTATAGATATAAGAGAAAGTGAAGTTAATGTTGAATGGCGTGATGTTGAGTCAGCTTTCAAAAATCGTATAAGAACTGGTGTCGTTATTAATCTAAAACATGTTGACATATTGAGTTTCTTGAAAGATGCTCAAAAACTATTCATAGAAAAGATTCAAGCTAGTCTAAAAGAGTTTAGTGCAGTAATGCCAACTCTGATTTTATCGCAGAATTTTCCATGTTCAACAATGAGGAAGAAAAAACTGATATTAAGTATTTCACAAGTGAAAGTGCTACAATTTATATGTCAACCGATTTAGAGGAATGGTTCAATGATAACATTCAAGAGACTATTCGTACTCAACTAGAAGAATTTTAAGATAAAGATTCGGGTTGGACATTGAAGCGTATTATAAGTTTGTGTATAAATATAAAAAAATATCCACCAATCAAAGGAAATTCTTATATGCCTCTTCCAAGGTTTATAGAAAGCAAAAAAGCGTGTGTTAATGTTCAAAACAATGACAACCAGTGCTTCAAGTATGCAATACTCTCTGCATTATATCCATGTGAAAAGAATAGCAATAGTGTAAGTCAATATCGTCAACATGAGGACAAGTTAAACTTTAGTGATATTGAATTTCCAGTAAAACTAAAAGATATTTCAAAATTTGAAAAACTGAATAATATTTCAGTAAATGTTTACATGCTAAGATTGTTTAGTGCAAAGTATGAGGTGTCACCTTGTCATATTACAGCAGAAAAAAAGGAAAAACATGTAAATCGTCTTATAGTTCAAGATTTTTACATAGACGAACATGAAGAAAATAATCACGATGATGATAATGATTGTTTGCCAAAATATCATTATGTTTGGATTAAATGTTTATCAAGATTGCTACATTCCCAAATATCAAAATCAAATAAGAAATCTTAAAAAGTAAAAGGTGTTTACAAATTTTTTATAACAAAGAAAAGTTTAAAGTTCATGAAAATAATTGCAAAATCATTAATAATTGTCGAATTAATCTACCCGACATAAAAAATAACATTCTCAAATTTGAAGATTATAAAAAGAGTGAAAAAGTTTCGTTTATAATTTATGCTGATTTTGAATGTTTATTAGAACCTACAGACAATGATAATGCTTTTTAACGCCATGAAGCTTTCAGTATTGGATACTACACAAAGTGTAGCTTCGATAACAATTTGTGCAACTACAAGTCATACAGACATAAAACTGACAATGATAAATCACCAGCCGAATGGTTTGTTCAAGAATTGAAGTCAATTAATGAAAAAATTGATCTACTTTACAAAAATCTGAAACCCATGAGGCTGACTTATGTTGAAGAAATGAAATTTCGAAAATCAACCGTTTGTCATATTTGTCGAAAACCAATACAAGGTGAAGAACTTGCAGTACGAAACCAATGTCATCTGACAGGACGGTTTGTTTTTTTCTTTTTAATAATTAAATATACATTACATATAACAAAACTGAAAAAAGATATTTTTCTCTTTAATTTCAGAGGTGCAGCTCATAATTCATGCAATTTGAATTACAAAGATTCTAGATCCATTCCAGTAATTTTTCATAATCTCAATTATGATACTCATTTAATTTTGAAAGAGATTGCTACATCATCATTACTACCAGGACGAGTTAGTGTGATACCAAATAATAAGGAGAAATATATTTCTTTCACAAAGTATATAGATGATTGTGATATAAGTTTTAGATTCATAGATTCATGGCGATTTCTACCATCCTCATTGGAAAAATTGGCATCCTATTTAGAAAATGTGCAATAGCTATAAGAGAATTTAAATTAGATGGTGTTGAAGATGAAAAAATAGATCTGCTCAGAAGAAAAGGAATATTTCCTTACGATTTTGTAGATGATTTGGATAAGCTGATGTGCACAAATCTACCAGAAAAAAATGAATTTTATAATAAACTACCTGACTCACATATTAGTAACGAAGATTATAATCATGCAGTTCAAGTATGGGAGAAGTTTAATGTAAAAACATTAGGAGAATATTCGGATTTGTATTTGAGAACCGATGTTCTACTATTGGCTGATGTTTTTGAAAGTTTTCGAGAAACTTCTTTGAAAGCATATGGCTTATGTCCAGCTCATTTTTACACTACTCCAGGATTAACATTTTCAGCAGCTCTAAAAATGACCAAGGTAGAATTGGAACTTCTTACAGACATCGATATGCTAATGTTTATTGAATCAGGCATACGTGGAGGAATCAGTCAATGTTGCAATCGCTATGCCAAAGCAAAGAATCCATACATGGGCTCATCATATGATGAAAATCAGAAAACAAAGACTCTCTTATATTATGATATTAACAATCTTTATGGATGGGCAATGGTTCAACATTTACCGATTGGAAAATTCAAATGGATAGAGTATGAGTCAAATCCTGATTTCTACAATTCACCATCTGATTCTGATATTGGCTACTTTGCTTTGAAGTAGACTTGGAGTATCCGGAAGAAATACATGACGAACATCGTGATTTACCATTCTGTGCACAACATCTTGCACCACCTGGCGCAAAACAGAAGAAACTTCTCACCACTTTAGAAGATAAAAAGAGATATGTGATTCATTACAGAGCACTTAAACAAGCAATAGATAATGGTCTTCGATTAAAAAAAGTTCATAGAATTTTAAGTTTTGAACAGAAACCATGGCTCCAAACCTTAGGTGGAATTGAATACTGAGAAGAGAAAACAGTCTAAAAATGAATTTGAAAAACTGTTTTACAAACTTTTAATCAATGCAGTCTATGGAAAATGTATTGAGAGAGAACGATCTCGAATAGATGTGCGATTGGTAAACAAATTCACAGGTAGATATGGAGCAGAAGCACGTATTGCACTACCAAATTTCCATAGTTGTGCTATTTTTGATGAAAATTTAGTTGCAATTCAGATGAAAAGAACAAGTGTTACAATTAAAAAACCAATATATGTCGGTCTATGCATCCTCGATTTATCAAAAACATTAGTTTATGAGTTTCATTATTCCTATATGAAACAAAGAGTAGGGGATAAGTGTAAACTACTCTATACTGATACAGACAGTTTGATATATGAAGTTGAAGATCATGACATGTATAAAATTATGAAAGAAGACATTCATCGATTTGATACTTCGGATTATGATGAAAACAACCAGTATGGAATTGCACGCATGAACAAGAAGGTTCTTGGATTAATGAAGGATGAATGTTGTGGAAAGATCATGACCGAATTTGTTGGTTTACGAAGTAAAATGTACAGTATTTTAGTCGATGGAGGTCCCACTGTGAAAAAGGCTAAAGGTATAAAATCAAATGTCGTTAAAAAAACAATAACATTTGAAGACTACCGCAGATGTCTTGAGTATTTTGTTATTATAAAACGAGATCAGTGCAATATTCGATCGAAATTGCACGTTGTACATACGGAAAAACAATCAAAAAATTCTTTTAAATTTTTTGAAAAAAATATCAATTTTTTTAATATAAAAATAATAATAAAATATATATTTTTTTGGGTGATTCATGGGGGGAAACTAATGGATAAATGATAAAAGGTGAATGAAATATAATTTCAAAAAATTATTTAAATTTATATTAATTTTTATTTTCTGTTATTCTTAAAATTAATTACAATTTATTTTTACAATTTTTCATAAATTAATTTAATCTAAGATGATTTTTTCAATCGATGTTTCCTCCTCCTTCTCTGTTGAATCTGAAAAAAGAATAAAACAAAATATTATTATTTGGTTAATAAATAATGAATTAATATATAATTAAAAAATAATAAATGAATATAAATAAACTTACGTTTTATTACTTTGGCTGGTGAGGCCAAATCCACCAAATCCACCAAATCCTCAATTTCAGCCAATAATTGGCGCTTCTGGTCTATGTCGATGATGATGTTGTTGTTGCTGTTGCTGTTGCTGCTGCTGCTACTGCTGCGACTACGGTCGCGTTTGCAGCCACGGCTGCTGCTCTTGCTGCTGCTGCGACTACGGTCGCGTTTGCAGCCACGGCTGCTGCTCTTGCTGCTGTTGCGACTACGGTCGCGTCTGCGGCCACGGCTGCTGCTGTTGCTGCTGCTGCTGCTGTTGCTGCTGCTGCTACTGCTACTGCTGCTACTGCTACTGCTGGTAATTGCAGTAGTCGTTCGCACTGGAAAGGGTGGCACTATAAAAAAAAAACAAACAAAAAAATAGAATTAATAAAATTACATTGAATATTAAAATAAAAAAAAGAAATAAATAAATAATAAAAATAAATAATAAAAAAAAAAAATAAATAATAAAAAAAAATAATAATAAAAATAAATAAATAATAAAAATAAATAAATAATAAAATAAATGAAAAAATAAAATAAATAAATAAATTAAAATTTAAAAATACTTACTTCGATTCGTTAGATCGAAGGCCCATGATGCGTATTCAAGCATCATAATCACGCGATCAACATTTTCCGATATCCATCGGAGCGATGCAACCATTCTTTTCAAATCCATGGTTGTTCTGTTTGATGCCATTGTGCCTGATGAAGATTTGAACTGTGACATCACGACACTTTCCACAGTATTTAAGTGAAATCTTGACCCATCCCCTTCTCACAAAAAATGTAGTAAACTCGCGAGATTGGTTAAAAATTTTTTCCAAAATTTTAAAACACACCCTCAATTTTCGCTAGCTCCACCCTCGCAAGAAAAACAGAAATAGATAAAACAAAGTATTAAACTGAAGAAATTTGGAGAGCAAGCGAAAATCTTGTAGAAAATTTATGATAGGGTTTCGGGAAGCAGGTGATATTGAGTCACAGCGAAAGCGAGATTACGATACAAAATTTTCTTTTAAACCGTAGATGCTCTTTTATCGTAAATCTATCAGCGGGTAAAAGTAAGAGACGGAAAAATTTAAGAAAGCGTACGAGAGGGTGTCTGAAAAAACTGACCGCGGGAGATCGGCGAACGAGTGAAAATAGTACTCGAGCTAAAAGCGAGATTCTGGAAAAAAAGATTTTAAAACGCGAGATCAGTGCATGTTCTTGAAAATTTACGACGGGGTTTCGGAAAGCAGGTGGTATTGTGTCACAGCAAAAGCGAGATCACGATAAAAAATTTTCTTTTAAACCGTAGATGCTCTTGTATCGTAAGTATGCCAGCGGAGGGCTTCAGTTAGCGGTGGCTAAAAGGGATACGAGCAGGTGTTCAAAAAACTGACCTGAGCAGGTCTCCATATTAAAGCATAGAGGGGATACTAGATTACTGCTGCAGTGGGCGTTAGCTAATATTCTCCTATGTTAACGTGCGCGTGATCTAGTATTCCCCATGCTAAAGCATACAGGGGGCTACCAGCTCACATGCTAAAGCATACAGGGGGCTACCAGCTCACATGCTAAAGCATACAGGGGCTACCAGCACACTGCTGCTGTGGGCGTGATCTAGTATTCCCCATGCTAAAGCATACAGGGGCTACCAGCACACTGCTGCTGTGGGCGTGATCTAGTATTCCCCATGCTAAAGCATACAGGGGGCTACCAGCTCACATGCTAAAGCATACAGGGGCTACCAGCTCACATGCTAAAGCATACAGGGGCTACCAGCACACTGCTGCTGTGGGCGTGATCTAGTATTCCCCATGCTAAAGCATACAGGGGGCTACCAGCTCACATGCTAAAGCATACAGGGGCTACCAGCACACTGCTGCTGTGGGCGTGATCTAGTATTCCCCATGCTAAAGCATACAGGGGGCTACCAGCTCACATGCTAAAGCATACAGGGGGCTACCAGCTCACATGCTAAAGCATACAGGGGGCTACCAGCTCACTTGCTAAAGCATACAGGGGCTACCAGCACACTGCTGCTGTGGGTGTGATCTAGTATTCCCCATGCTAAAGCATACAGGGGCTACCAGCTTACTGCTGTTGTGGGCGTGATATAGTATTCCCATGTTAAAGCATACAGGGGCTACCAGCTCACCTCGTGTGAGCCAGAATGCCTATGAGCTGGTATGCCTATAGCCTATCTACTGCCAAATTTTCAGACCTCTAGGTTTAAATCTAACATCCCTAGACTTAAAAACATGTCTTTTTGAAAAACATTTTTTCTGTTTGTCGTTTTGCTCCAAAAAATCTGAAAAAATTCCTGAAAATTTATTTCCTAGTGAGGAACTACCCTGATTTTTTTCAGTTTTTAGAGACCAAAATTGGATACAAGAAAAATATTTTAGTTTTTCAATCATTTTTTAGGTTATGTAGATTATATTTGGGTAAGATTCAAATAACTTTATTTTACGTGTTTTTTCCCCTCTTTCGAATGCTGCATTCAGATATATCATTGTCAGACCGGAACATGTTAAAAAATCGAATAAACCATTTATTTCGCCTATTTTTTGCTTGTTTTCGGCACATGAACTGTGCAAATACGGATATTCTAAAGGCGTCAAGGCATTCAAAAGTATTCTAAGACTCCATCTCATATATAAAAAGCGTTTAGAAATAGGGACTATATCTCTGAAGCGCTAAAGGACCTAATCCGATCAAAATTTATCTACATGGAAAATTATTCATTCATGTTATGGTAACTTATTTATCGTTATAAGTAATGTTGAAATAAATTATTTCGAATAGAATATATTTTAATAGTTAATCCAGTACCATATTTCTGGCGCCCCTTGCCGTAATCTTTTGTATAAGTCGGCGCGCATCGTTTTCGAGTAAAAAGAGGCTCGAACATCTCGCCGAATGGAAACTTTTCATCAAAATAAATTTTTTGAAGAAGAGGAAGGGTTACTATATGGCCCAGGAATAGCTGACTAAGATATAATCACTGTGAGAAAACTTTAAAGCTCATTTTCTCGCGTTTTTGTTTTTTCAATTTTTCGTCCACTGTGGGGGTGATTAAAAGAAATAAATAATCCGATTTAAAAAAATGAAAAAATTCTGGATTCAGTAGTAAATTATCTTGTCGATAAACTAAAAAAATTCCAGAAAAATATTGTTTAAATAATTGTTTATCCACATTAAAGTAATTTTTTTTGGAAAACATGGACTATTTTCTTCAAACCAGGAAAAAATATTCAATTTTACCATTTTCTCGGGATATTTTTAGTTCAACTACAAAAGAAACTTATAAAAAATAAATCGTTTTTTGTTTTATCTATTTCAGATGCCTCGTTCGACCAGGATCATCCCCACCGTTCTACAAGTGCAGTCTGCAGGCGCTGCGGCAATATTGCTATAACTATGAGAGTTTTTCATATTTTTGAATGAAATAAATTTTTTTCCAAAGCTAAATAGCAGTATAATAGGCCCAAAAATCGATTACAAAATTCATTTCTTTCCCTTCCTAAAAAATCGCCGAAAAAACGCGTTTTTTCGGCCGTCTAATTGAGGATCCCCCCTTCAATGACTTTAGCTTCTTCCTCAGCTAATTCAAAACTTGATTCACTCTCATTATTTTCTATTATCTCTTCCTTATTTTTAACCATAACTTGCCATGTGGGATTAAAAAGAAATTTACTTGCGTCAAAATTGAATCCTTTTTCATCACAATATTTCTTGACATCGTTCATTGATCTCATCCTAATATTGTCAACGGGGGAGTAATAATAGATATCGATTCTCTTTTCGAATTTTCTTGGCTTTTCAGTTCTTCCCCACGAATTTAAGATATATTAATTTCTTTTACATTTTCATCTTCTTTATATTCTTGTTTTTTACTATTATTCTGGTTATCCATGACTTCATTTTTAATAGCTTCTCGGTCATCGAATTTGATTATGTAATTATTATTCTTCCTTATATTGTTATTGAATAATACATCTACACCATTTTTCGTTTCTTCAACCTTAACGTGTATTGACTCTATCATTTTTCTTAATTATGGTAAATATACTCGAAAACCTCTTGTATTTATAGCGTATCCTACTAGTATACCTATATCAGCATTTGCTTCTAATTTGTTTCTTTTAAGTTTCTGTATATATACGTATGCAAGTGATCCAAAGATATTCAAATGTTTTACCGATGGTTTCTTTTTCCACCATCTTTCCTCCGGAGTACAGTTCTTTAAAAGTTTATATATATTTCTATTTTTAACGTGTACAAAAGTATGTAATGCTTCTCCCCAAAATTTTGGTTTTAATTCACTATCTTGGAGCATTGTCCTAACTCCTTCTATAGCTGTCCGATTGAATCTTTCAGTTACTCCATTTTGTTCTGGCGTATTTGTTGATGTTCTTTCGAATCTTATCCCATTTTTCATCAGGGATTCTTTAAATTCATAGTTACAAAATTCCATACCGTTATCTGTACGAACAATGTTGATTTTATAATTATGTTGTCTCTCAATCTGATTTATAAAATTTTCAAAACATTCAAAAACTTCAGATTTCTTTTTCATAATGTAAACGAAAGCTTTTCTAGAATAATCATCAATGATGGATAAGAAACAATTACCATCACCTAATGATGTCACTGGAGATGATTGTGTTGTACTTGTTGCCATTATGTTTGGAATTGGTTTGAAGTATCAACGAGTTGTTTTGCTTATTTGGCATACATCATTGGTTATTGAATTTTTCCATACCTCTTACTACTTTGTTTCTTTCCATTTTATTTATATAGTTCATATTAATATGGCGAAATCATTGTACTTGTATTATATATTTCATTTCTATCTTTCTCACAATGTGCGTTTATTACATAGAATCGTCCTTTTCTGTGAGCTTTAAAAAAAGATTTACCTAGATCATTATATATTATCATTTTATTATTTCTCCATTTAATATCAAATCCTGTGATGTCCATACATGCTCCACTTATCAAATTTTTTCTCATATTTGGTGCATACAGCACGTTTTTTAATTTAACTACAACAATTTTTCCGTTTTTTCTAGGTATAAGGTAACGTCTCCCCTTCCAGTTACATCTGAATTGGCGTTCTTATCACGTATTAAAATTTCTTTGTTTGGTAATTCAGTAAAGTTTCGAAAAAAAATTTTATCCTTGCAAATATGGGAAGTTGCCCCACTGTCTATAATCCACTCCTTACAATCTTCAATTCTATTCACATATGCCTCATAATTTTTAGAGTAGTTTATGTTTTCCTCTATATAAAAAAATATTGAGTTATTGCAATTGTTTCTATTATTATCTGTATTTCTTTTAAATTATTCTCAACATTTTAGTATGAAACCATCTTTCTTAATATGACCGCTCCTTTTACAATAATTACATGTAAAATCTTTTTGATTTTTTTTCGACATTTTTATTTTTATCAACTATATAATTATTCTTATTGTCTTCTCTTCTTGTCATATCTGAGGTATAGTCTTTGGCATGAATCTTTCCTGTAATGTGGTATGCATTTATAATGTTATCTAAACCTTCGTCTTTTCTTTTTTGCTTTATTCTTTCTTCTTCAGATATTGATTGTTTTTCAATACATTTGAATTTGAAATCATTATGTTCTTGTCTATATAATATTTGAACTAAATTGTCATACTCACTTGGTAATTTTCTTATTATTGGCAGTATTGTAACATATCTGGTATTTCAAAACCTGCATCTTTTATTAGTAAGGCTTTTTATTCACCTTATTACAATAAATCCCAATTGTTTCTTCTTCTTGGTTAAATTTCATATCGTAAAATTCATCCACGAAGCCAGCTGGTCTAGCTCTTGATTTTGGGTCAAAATTTTCATTTAATACCCCCCATGCTTACTTTCCATCCAAGGTATTTGCAATTAACGCATGAAATTGTTTTTCAATTCTTTGACATATGGTTGTATATGCTCTCTCTTTCCTTCATTTATAGTCAATTTTATAAGTAGTTGGTGCATCGGTTTCCAATTCTACTGCTGTGCCATCGACGAATTCCCATGACCCTCTGTCAATCAAAAGAACTTTCATGTCTAGCTTCCAGCTATTGTAGTTTTATGAATTCAACTTCGTGAAAATGGTGAATGATGAAGAATTATTCATATCTATCTTATCTTTTATATTCTTTTATTGATTTGTTTATAACGACACTTCGTATAATTCACTTTGAACTTATAAATCACTTATATTTGGGCACGTGGCACTGGGCCCATAACCATTTGTAGGTTAGATTGACTTTTACTGAATGATATCGATGTACCAGTACATCAGTATCTTAAATAAGGTTTTTATATTGATTCACGTACAACTTTATTCGTCATTTTCATGAGATACATGTTACAAATTCAGTTTATAAACAGATGCTCCTCGATACACACAAGATAGAAAAAATCGTTATCACTACATGTTTTGTCATTCTTACATATACACTACCAACTTAACTTATGTCCTTTCATTAAATTATGATTAGACGTCTTCAAGTTGGCTGTAATTGAATAATATATATTCATATGTATAGTTATGTTCAGGGTATATTTGTAATATACCTACAGATTTTTGAGTCTGCGGAAGAGTTTTTGAAGCTTGCGCATAAGTTCCGGAGGTTGCCCATAAGTTTTTGAAGGTTGCACACAATTTTTTCAAGCTTGCGCATGAGATTTTAGAGCGTGCGCATAAGTTCTTGAGCTTGTCCTTTAGTTTTTTAAGCTTGCTCATAGTTTTTCGAAGCGTGCGCATAAGATTTTGAAGCTTGCTTGCAAGATTCTGGGGTTTGCACAGAGTTTTTGTGGTTGACGCTTAGTTTTTTTAAGCTTGCGAACTTGTTTTTAAGGCTTGCGCATGAGAGTTTAAAGCTTGCTCATGAGTTTGGGAAGCTTGCCTATGAGTTTTTGAAACTTGCGCGTAGTTTTATAAGCTTACGCATGGGTTTTTGAAGCTTGCACTTAAGGACCGGAGATTGCCCAAAAGTTTTTGAAGATTGCGCATAGTTTCTTGAAGCTTGCGCATGAGATTTGGTGTTTGCACATAATTTTTTTATGCTTCCCAATGAGTTTTTTAAGCTTGCGCATTAGCTTTTTAAGCTAACACATAGTTTTATGAAGATTGCGCATAAGTTTCTGAGCTTGCGCGTAAGTTTTTGAATCTGGCGCATAGATTCTTGAAGCTGGCACATGAGTTTTTGAAGCTTGCACATGAGTTTTTGAAGCTTGCACATAAGTTCCTGAGCTTGGACATAAGATTATGTAGCTTGCACATCATTTTTTTAATCTAGAGAATAGTTTTTTCAGCTTCCGCATGAGTTTTTGAAGCTTTCGCAAGAGTTTGTGAGGCTTGCTCGTAGTTTTTTTAAGTTTACGCATAATTTTTTTAAGTTTACGCATAATTTTTTTTAAGCATGCGCATGAGTATTTGAAGCTTGCACATGACTCGTAGAAGCTTGCGCATAAGATTTAGACGCTTGCTCATAATTTTTTTAAGCTGCGCATAAGTTACTGAGCTTGCCATTAGTTTTTGAAGCTTGCGTGTATTATATTAAACTCGCGCACTATTGTTTTAATGCTTGCGCATATGTTTTTGACGCTTGCGCATAGATTTCGAAGCTATCGAATGAGTTTTTGAAGCTTGCGAATGAGTTCCTAAGGTTTGCTAATAATTTTTTTTTTATTAGATTTTTCATAAGATCTTGAGCCTGTCCATAAGATTTTGCAGATTGCACATGAGTTCTTGAAGTTACGTATGAGCCCCTGATACCAGTGTGTCCCGGCACCCATAGTAGCCTGACCCTGTTGAACTGGGCGAACTTGTTGAGCGTCTTCTTGCAGTCCCAAACAAGCGCCAAGGTAGTTCGGTGAATTCCCAACGCCCTCTGAGCATAGCGCATGATGGCTAAAACTTCAGATTGAAAAACAGTGCCGTAATGCCCTAGTGGAAGAGAAGTACCTCTTCCATCCCTGCGACAGTAGTATCCCGCCCCGTTCCCCTATTGGTCTTGGATCCATCTGTATACCAGATTTCTCCGTTATCCGGCAGGTTGTCCCTTTTCTTGTTCCAGTGTTCCCTGTTGGGTATTTCCACCGTATATCTCCTTCCAAAGGTAAGTCTTGGAGTGGTAATATCTGTCCTCATGTTGATGTTTGGATCGGATGTTAACACCCTGGGTAGTCGAGTGTGTCGTGTACCTGGCCTCCATTTGTCCTGGTCATTAAGTATGTACGCCGTCTTCGCCAATAATCGTGAGATGTACAGGTTCTACTCCAGTGTGTAGACCGAGTACTTTAGTTGGAGTTGTGCGTCTAGCACCCGTGGCTCCCCCAAGTATAAGTCCCCTTAGTCATTCCAGAGCCTTTCCCGCCCCAACCTGCTCCGCCCTGGGCCACCAGACCATAGAGGCGTATGCGATTCTGGGTAGGAGTACGGCCCTGTATAACCAAAGGACCATCCTGGGACTGAACCTCCAGGTACTGCTGAAGGCTAGTTGCATCGTGTCCATAGCTAACTCAATGCAACTGCCTTTAACTAGGATCAGAAAGTCGTCCGCATAGGCTTGGGCGCTATACCCCCCTCCCATCAAGCGCCTCTAGCTGCCCGTTAGCCACCAGGCCCCAGATGGTAGGGGACAGAACACCACCCTGCGCACAACCTCTGCTGACCCTACCTGTAATTGTCTTTGCCCCCAATGTGGAGACGACTTTTCTGCAGCTTAGCATGTTCCCTAGCCAATTAACCAACGTAGCCGGTACCCCCTGCTTTGCTGCCTCCTCTTCAACAATTTTTGTGGAGGTACAATTAAGAACGCGTCCATGTCCAGAAAAGCTCCCACCATATACTCTTTCCTGTCCAACTGTCCTTCGATTTGCCGGACCGGCGAGTGCAGGGCGGTTTCTGTTGAATGCCCTGCCCAGTAGGCGTGTTGATTCGGATTTAATGGTGACATTGTCAAGACTTCGTCTTGTATGTACCTGTCGACCAGTCTCTCCGTTGTTTTAAAGACGAAGCAGGTCAGTCTGATGGGTCTAAAGTCTTTCACGTAGTGTGACTCGATTTCCCCTCCTTGGGTATAAAGATTACCCTGGCGGTTTTCCATGTGTCAGGTATGTGTACTCGCTGGTCCTTCAGCCCAGTTGCTCACACATGTACTTCTGAAGTCCGGAAAGTTTGCTCGCAACTATAGGCGCAGACTGTCCTCCTGGGAGGAAGTGTACTCCCCTGTTGGTAGTTTAATAGCCTCTACTCGTCTTCAGCGTCGTAGGGAAAGTACCCTAATGTCACGACTACTTCCTTTACCAAGTCTCCCATTGGGGCCTAACGACAGCCAAGTCACCGCTACACCAGGACAGCAGTAGCGTAGTTTCCAACCCCTTGGCGAAGATGCACGCCCTCGGAGTGCCGCTCGTCGGGTCTCTAAAGGGACGTCCAACCCCAGCGAACCCTCTAACATAGCCTGCGACCACCCAAGGTTCTTCTATTTGGCATATGCCTGTGGGCACCTCAGCAAGGCGCTTGGCCAGGGGGGCCGAGGCACCTTTGCTGTGGTGCAAGTTTATCTGGGTAAATGCCACCCCGACACTAGTCTTCTTAAGCACACACATCTCGGTCAACGCTAGTCTGGCTCTCTCCCAATGTCGCAGACTGGGGGCAATTACCTCCAGCCAGTTCCTCGAGAAGTTATTCTCCGCCACTACGACGATGGCCCGCAGCTTAACGAAGCAATTCCGGAAGGAGAGACACAGTCCGGCCTCGATTTTAAAGATCTCGGCTTCGACCGCCTCATTAATGAGGGCCAAATGGTGTTGATTTAGCTCCTCATCAGGGTAACGCTCCCCCCCGAGAACCCTCGTATTCGGGTCAATCATCCTCGCCGCAGTGAGGCCAAGCTCCAGGTTTGGCCTTTTGGCCACTGTTCTGTTGGTGTCAGGGGTCTCGTTTACCGCTCTGAATCTCCGAGGCCCCCGCCCCCGATATTCAAGGTTCGGAACTCCTCCGGTTCCTGGTGTTTCCCAACCCCGAGGTCTCGGCATCGCTCCTCTCCTGTCTTTGTTTCTAACACAAGATCTTGCGCCTTTGGGCCCCCGAGACCTTACAGCTCGGATCCTGCGTCGGTCGCCTCTCGGATACGGTCCCTCGAGAGTTCTCGGAAGAGCCATCCTTCGGTCCCGTAATCGATCCAGAGATGGCATCTCCCTGGTTCTCTAACGAGCCCCTGTTTAACACCACCTCGAACTCCCCCTCGCCGGAGATAGGTACGACAGAAGTCCCCCCTGTCCCCAACGAAGTAGAGGAGGAGTGTTCCTCTCCCCTCACAAAAACTGGTTCTTTTAATGTATTTGTCCCTGAAAAGTCCCACTAGCAGTGAGGAAATAGACGGTCCGTCACCACAGAGCCAGAGCGCCCGGTATCCCCAAGGCATCGTTAGCGACACCGTCCTACCGCGGGTGCCAAGAGAGCTAGTTGGGCACGATGGCTCAAACCGTCTAGCTTAGGGAGACGACTCATGCAGTATGTTCTGCGGTGTAGTGTGTTGATTGTGGGATTGGTGTGTAATTGTAAAGTTTACGAGTATCCAACCTGTTGAGTCGTCTCAACCTGGTTGGAGGGTTGCTCCTAGCTTCTGACCGGTCCGTCAGGCTGTTCACGTTCCTTCCCCCTCTGTTTAGAGGAGATGGGGCCGTGATCCAGCAGCGTCCCGGGAAGAGTCAAACCGGAAGAGCCCTTTTACGGCGATTCCGTAACCCAGGGACTCCTACCACCAGATACTAGGGTGTGTATTTAACGGTGAAACGGGGTCGTTCACCGCGTATTTTGAACGACCCCGTTTCACCGGCGATCACTCCCCAGCCTCCCTTTCTCCAATTTCCAGGGTCCCATCTCCTAGTACGAAACCGGTACAGTCCCACAACCGCCAGACGAGCCCCCACAGCGGCCCATTCTGCGAATGAGCACAACGTCAAGGTGGCAACCGTCGTGGGGGAACTTATGTTATGAGGTTTGCTCATAATTTAATTAGGCTTACGCATTACTTTTTTTAAGCTTGCGCATTAGCTTTTGAAGTTTGCACAAGAGTTTATTACACTTGAGTTTATTATTCGAAGCTTACGCATGAGTATTCGAAGTATTGAGGTTCGTGGTTCCCAATCAAAGACATATAATTACAAAAATAAATATACTTTTATTTAACAGAAAAATGATAATGAGGTGGTATATAATAATACGTGTGCTTTGAAGTCAACGTTCAGAACAGGAGTGTTCTATTACAAAAAAAGGGAACGGCATAAGCGCGAAGTCATCCCCACTCTCTACGTCCTATCGTCGGTAACGTACATAGAAGCGCATGCGCAAAGAAAAAAAAATCGTAGAAGTACTTATTTCCAATAAGAAGCTTGCGCATAATTTTTTGAAGCTTGTGCATGAGTTTTTGAAGATTGCGAATGCGTTTTTAGGCTTTCGCTTAAGTTTCGGAGCTAGCCCATAAGTTTGTGAGGCTTGTGTGTAAGTTTTTCAAACTGGCGCATAATTTTTTTTGAAGCTTGAACATAATTTTTTTTAAGCTTACGCATCATTTCTTAAAATTGCGCATGAGCTCTAGATGTTTGCTCGTAATTTTATTCAGCTCGAGATAAGTTTTTGTGGCTTGCTCATAATTTTTTGAGGCTTGCAGATAAGTATGGAAAATTACAGATAATTTATTGATTCTAGGTTCCTCATACGCATCGTATTTGCCGATACGCATTGCTTACATCTAGGAATTATTCAGGGTTTCTTCATACGCATTGTATGCGCCTATACGCATGTCTTTCATCTAGGAAATATTCTAGTTTCCTCGTAATCATTATATTCGACCATTCGCACTGCTTAGATATAGGAATTATTCTAGGTTCATCATTCGCATACTATTCGACAACACGTCTTGTAGTCGCCCTTGCGCATTGCTTTGATCTAGTGTAACGGGGCCAATTCCGCTTATATACACGGCTCTCGCGGATGGTTGTCGTGCCTCTGAGCCCTACGTTATCGGTGTTGGAACTCCGTCGGATCCTCCTTCTCCGTAGATGTCGTAGCGACGTAGAGGACGAAGAACGGTATTGTCGTGCAATGTCCTCTACGTTTACGAATAGCTGAAAAGTACCGTATACAAATGCGTGGTGTCGGTATGACGTCACGCTTTCCCGCGAGAATTTACCGGGTTCTTTGGAAAGGTAGCGCGCAAATAACCGACGACGTACACCGGTGATTATTTAAGTAAATAAAGAAATTGGTTTATTCAGATGTTTAGAATATAAATAATGTAAGTTTCAGCGACGGACTTCGGTCACATTGGGTAAGGTCGTACGGCGAAGTCGGATCGAGGCTTGGTGGCAGCATGCCTAGGTACACGACGACTTCCTCATACACCATATTAGAATTATCATTCGCTCGCGATTATAAGAAATCGTCTCTTACCTTGTTGTAGATCGGATTTAGGGTACTTCCTTCTGTACAGTCGGCGCCCTCGTGCGACGGAGGAGTGCTAGATCTCCGTTCGATATATCTCGGAGGCGTCCCTCTCGAGTTCCTAAATTCGCACTTAACGTAGTTATATATCATTCGCAGTAGCTACTATTGCTCGCACCCGGGCACACCGTTGTTGCTAATGAATTGTCGCAAATTTTTCCCTCTATTACGATTTGACAACTACTTTCCTCGAAACTAAATAAGGAACTGTCCTTTCTCTTTCGGAATTGGACTAATACCTCCCCGGTACGCGCGTTCCTTCAGTCGCATGGCAGCGTGGTCTGCCATGTCCCCCCGAGTTGCGCGACAACAAGCGCGCGCAATTCAAACTGGATTCGCGGCTCGTTACACTAGGAATTATTCCTAGTATATATGTTCCTCATTCTCATTGTATTGCTCATGCAAATTATTACATCTACATTCCTGATACGCAAGGGTTTGATCTACGAATTATTCTAGGTTCCTCATACGCACTGCATTCGCCAATAGGCATTGTATTCACCCATACGCATTGTATTCGCCTGTAAGCATTGTATTCGCCCGTACGCATTGCTTGGTTGCAGCAAGCCTCAATACTCGACGACTTCTCCGTACGTCGTACTCGGGTTGACGTTCGTCAGCGATTATAAGAGTTGTCTCATAACTTTCTCTCGTAGCTCGAGATTATACTACGTTCTACCGTATCGTCGGCGACCTCGTGAAACAGGGGAATGCTGGATATCCGTCTTGAGTATCTCGGAGGCGCCCCTCTCGAGATACGAATCTCTCTTTCGAAACTGCTGGATAGCACTCACCGCAGTTATTGCTATAAACACCTGGGGACACAGTTGTTACCGAGGTATCGCACACGGATTTTCCCTCGTCTCGATCTCACGACTATTCCCTACGAAAGCGCGCAAGCAACTGTCCTCTTTCTTTCGGAATTGAACCAGTACCTAATCAGTCCGTGCGTTCCTTTTGTTCCTTTTGCCGTCTAATAAATAGAGATTAAGAACAAAGAAATAATTAATTGTTAACGTAGAGTAAATTTGATAGAAACCCAAATAAATAAACAGTTATCGGAAATACTAAACTGCTAAAGAAAATTAATCAATCATAGGGTATTTGAACAATCCGCGAAGTAAAAACACATAGACACATAATATTCTATATTCTAATACATTCATCAAAGAGGCGATCACAGCCATACCTACATTCGATGGGAAAAATTTGTTTAAGTTTCTGAAAACAATTACCCATGGATCAGTTTGCCGGATCAGAGGAATATGAACTCGTGAATCTTTTGAAATACCGGTTCTCCGATAGCGTGAGTACGCTCATTAACGTTATGACAAAAGACACGGTGAATGAGCTCATTTCGCATCAATTTTCGCTTTTCTCCAATCGGAACACTATTATAGAGGACAACTCGATGACCTGTTTCATCGATGCGAGGAGCTGATACTCATCTTCATTGATAGATTCGCAGTGATACACGTCCGGGTAATAGACTGTATGTGTCTTAAGTTCAACAGAAATTTACTAACGATAAACGAAATAGATACATTAGAGAGATAAGATTTTCAGGAATTTACTTTCAATAATGGCTAAGACCTGTAAAACCTTTAATGTTGCCGAGAACCCACGATAGCTTACACTCTACTCACGAGTTGCGTTGACAAAATGATTAAGCCTTACGCGCGAGGCGCGCGAACATCACCTCAAAACCTCGTACTACCGCGATTTTACCTCAAATAAATTATAGCTGCGATCAGGCTAACAAAAACATCGAAGAGTTAATGACTGAACCCTGTCTAAACAACCTCAGTAAAAAGGCGACTTACTGGAACTATATCGAGTCATGTATGATTCTCACGTAATATTTTACTATCTCTCTAAATCTTATATTCACCTCATACATTTAGCGCTGAGAATGTTAGTAATAAGCCCATATTACTAATTTAAATGTATATGTATATATAAGCACACAAGTGTCGCTTGTATCCTGAATACAAGTCCAACGTCCACCACCCGCGTTCCTCCCGTTCCACTCATGAGCTACTTTCCAACACTCAGCACTAATTTTCCTCCCACAGTATGTGTACGAAATACGTCGGAAAGACTTCGGACAAAGAAAATTAGTCTCTGTTTTACCCTGATTATGACAACATATATATATTTTGCATTGTTTCTAAGTTTCCCAGTATAAACATTTCTCACACTCGAGTGAAAATAGGTAATATAGTTTATAAATAATGCACTTCCCACGCCGCACTCCAGTGACGATAAGTAATGTTGCATAGTATTATGTTTTACATATAGGTCAGTGAAGACTAAACTGTATAAGATATCTCTAATAATAAACATTCTTGAACGTGATCCGACGGTGAGAAACGTGCTGCAGCATCATATACATATTAGTAAGTTATCCACGACGATATGCCGCTTGATGACTCATGTGCAGCTGTACCACCGACCGTCAACCGAGACTACTTTATTTGGATTAATATATCTTTTAATAACTCTCAATAAATTGGCATGTATTCACACATTTGATATTTGAAATTTGCACGTCAGAGCGGTGTTATAATTTCATTTATCAGAATATGCAATGTACTCCTTGAGTTTTCTCTTTCCGAAACATCGTCCCTCCATTCGCGCCGGACATTTCCAGTACCAGCTCCGAATGAGAGCATGCGATTTTGACAGCTACAGGGTTCTCTGGTCCGCAATTACATCTAAAGTGGTGACAGTAGCCTAGAGGGTCCCGGCCAATAAAAGATCTTCGCAACAGTACGGGTACCTGAACAGTACCATCTCCAGCACTTCGCCAGGACGAGCCGAGTCAACCTTGGCCAGCTACGCAGCATCACACGGAAATCCAAGTCTAAACAGATCAAAAAAGCTAAGTCACACATAGAGTTTCGGGACATACAAATCGACACATCTGGCGGATTTAACTACACAACAGTGATGAAATATATAACGGAGTAGCGGCAATCGAGAAATTCATAATGCAATTCGAATTTGAAGTGTACTCAGTGGGGGATTTGTAATTTGTAATTAGCCTAAAAATAGGCCTAGGAATAGTCTAAAATCGGTTCTGTGCAGAAACGGAGATGAAACGCACGAAAATGAATGAATATGCATATCTTTATATCTTATTATGATAATCACAAACAGCAGTAATGGAATACAAATTGGAGTAGAAGCAGTCATAAATAGTATACTATAAAATCGTTTCTGTGTACCTTATCAATTACATTCCAGACCACCAGAAACATTTGCGGCCTTGATAGTGTTTCCGTCTCATGCGACTTAATTAATTTTTCTTTATTTATTTCTATATTTTAAAAATTTGTAAGTGTCACGTATCATCTTGCCCCATTTGTGATTGGCAAACATGCCCCTCAATCACATCGATTTATATAGGTAATTCTTGGTTATATTTTGATTCTTATTGAGGGTTAGTGGGTTCGTTCGTAGGATATGTGAAGATGACTTATGAAACAATACGAAATAATTTCCTATGTAAGTAATTAATGTAAGTACATTTTGGTTTCGGATCGTTATTTATTGGTATATTTAATTGATAAATGTTTTTTATGGATAAAAGTCGTACCTCCAACGGGCCTCGATCGTAACATTCATCCTATCAAATATGTATTCAAGGAGGACGATAGTATATTATGGTACAACTTGTCTGGATGTTACTCCACATCCAGCTTTGGAACCATGGTTCTCGTAATAGGACTTGTCAGGTATTATCTACTTGCGTGCGCTTCTGCTTGCAGTCTCTCTTAGTACCCTTGCGTCCTGCTGTACCATATTTTTAGGTTATTACTGAAATCTGCCCAGCATTTCCATTTTCCTTGATCAGCTAGGTAATTTTTTAATCACTCATATGCATTGTCTGCAATACTTTCGTGCAATGTGGCAAGCATGTCTTCGCTGCATACCACTTTGTTCACCACTTTGAAAAACTAAAAGGTGACATCCCTCCAAGGAGTAGAGGATAAGATAACACTCTCCAGCTCTTCCACAAGGCGGAGGAAAATAAAACATAAGACCTCTAATGCGGTTGAGGAAGATAGGAGGAACTCATCAACCTGGTCACTTACAACGCTTTCGCAATGGTCGATCGCCAGTAACCGTATCACTCTCTACGCGCAGCTCCAACATCAAGTTTCCGACCTTCGGCCGCCAACGGTTTTTCAATGATTTTTCTATCGGTCAGTCGTCTCACGGAACATCTCATCTCCAATGGCCCGCCGATCATCAAGCTCCGCTCAACCAGTTCAAAAGCATTCCTGGGGATGCAATCTTCACTACAGTCCAGGAAGACAGTCAATTTTTGGCCCGTTCACTGAGTACTAACTCTGACCTCTCTACGGTCGACAAGGTCTTCCCAAACCGAAAAAACTCCGGCATCTCTACAGCCATGCAACGGCCCAGTTACATTAGCTACATCGTACCCGTTGTTCATCGTCAATCGCAACGTCGTATCCTACGCTCAACAACAGCCACGGTTGACGACACCTTTCAACAGCCGTTTCGCAATCAGCAACGACATCTCCGTCGCTCTTCTTTTCACCACGCGATCTGGTGTAAACAAATGTCCTGCGAGAACTGCCTAGCATACTTACATACCTATAAGTGAAGCAAACCCCCGTGGCCTTCTCGCACTAAAATTCTGCATAACGAGTGCAAGAGAGATATTTTTCCGAATTAATACTTCTAAATTTTTATTCAGTCTACTAATTAAATATCTCTCACTATGCACTTTTGCTTTTAATCACTCAAAAGGACTAATTTTTCGCACGAAAACTCTCGAAGCAGACGTTGGGCACCAGTTATTATGGGACGTACCTTACCTGGTGTTTGTGCAAACGAAATGCTCCAGTCTGCTGTTGCACCGCTCAGCAGCTTCTCCCGGCTCAAATTATGCGCTTATGTTAACCGAGCAAATCAGTAATTACCATATACTGAAATACTGACGGAGGCGGCGGTATTCGTGGAAGTTTTTTAAGAGGAAGTCGATATGCGGTGCTTATTTTCGAAAATAACTTATTCAACACAAGCATGACTTACCTTGATGCCCCCTCCCGCGTTTCTGCAGTGTTTCCTAGGGCTACATCCTTCAATACTTCCCTCTCTTTATATTGCGTCACGTTTCTAGTTAGCGTTTTAGCACAGAAAGTCGATATGGCTAGGCTTGCCACGCTTAGAGATGCCTACGATGAAGCTAATTGGTTGACTCATGGCTATAATAACCGTCCTGGATTTGGACACAATAGAAGGTCGGATAACTGCCTTCAAAATTACATCGGATATGTTAACCATGATGAATCTCGAAATGACAGGGAGTGGAACCCAGTGCGATGCCGCCCAGATCAATAAAACTGTAAAAGCGAGGGATTCTTTATGCAACCAATACGAATAAGATTTATGCTCCTTGGGGGTTCATTACGATCAGCAGGTAACGAGTCGATCCACAGATTACACACGGTGGCCTATGATATAACTGGACTAAAGGAATTACTAAGATCAAGTGTCATTCGTGATCGATAACGGCACCATGGTAAACATGGTAAAACTGCCAGTCCTGGGTCCGAGCATGCTATTCTGCTATGAAGAAAGAAGGCAGATATGAGGAATTACGAATGAGACCGTCGAAACTTTAGAATCTATTTACTTGGAAATGCGAGGGAAGTCCTGTGAAGTTCCAAATAGTGGATGACAGCTTGTCGATCCCCTTCGACAGATTGTGTGGAAGAAACAATCTGAAAAAGGTTCAGACAGTCATTTCGTACAAACAGGAATGCACTTACGGTTGATTCGGATGTTATGCACCCGATTCCTTTCATGGGACATGAAGAGGAGCACCGAGTAAACTACGAGAATTATAAAATATCAGAAATGGGAGTTCAGATGACAACAACAATGAGTACACGAAGCTAGGCGGAGAAGAACGGTGTCAAATACTTCGTGAATGGATGGACGAGATCACCATCAACTTGCTGAAAACTGAGTTGAAAGAGGGATACCTCGAATCGGAGAAGCCCTAGTAAAGAATGATAATGATACCTGTCAAGTGATGGCCATCAACACCAATGAAGAAGACACTACCATAGAAATAAATCCCAGGAAGCCAGTACCCTTCGAGACAGAAGCTCATTTTATAGAATGCGATTGAACACGAGAGGAAAAGCCTAGGAGCAATAAAGGCGAATTTACGAATAGCAAGTTTAAATGTGGACGAAAGGAAAATAGTACTGACAATAATTGAAAACTACGTTCCGATTTACACTAAGCAATACAGGCATTCGCCTACTCACAAAGAAATAGTGAAAGAAAGTGTAAAAAAAACAATTAAAAGACGGCATAGTATGTGAATCTAACTCCCCGTGTAACTCGTCAATATGAAATGAGCCCAGATAGATAGCCAGATATGAAAGAAACGTCTTTGACTTCAGTAAAATCAATAAAAAGACCATCAGGAGTGCTTATCCGTTGTCGAATATTGCGGATATCATGGATCAACTTTCTTTATCATACTTTCTATGCACGAAGTTTACTTTAGTGAGTGATTATGGACCCCTCAATTGGATGCACAGCCGAAAAGATCCGGTTCAGCGTCTATGAAATGAATTTTCCGACTTACCGCTGCGAATACACATTTAAAATACAAGCCAAGGAAGATTAACAGGAATGCAGACGCTTTGTCACGAAACCTGCCAACGGAAGAAGAGATCAACAATAACCTCCCAGGCATCAAAATCATGGTATTAGGAAAAGAAAAAGAAAGGCACACGGGTTTGTGTAAAATCGGAAGGGGATCGTGGTAAGCGGCCTAGGGGACTACCAGCTGGAGCAAACACCTATAAAGTAGCTCCACCAGTTGACCATAGCTTAATATCTCATCACATGTGGCGAAATGCTAAGGAGGCTACTGGTAGGGATACTCAACAGACAAACTGTACAGTATCAAAGGTCCAAGTACAAAGAGAAGAAACAGGATCAGTAGATAGGCTATAGGCATACTGGCTCATAGGCATTCTGGCTCACACGAGGTGAGCCAGTAGCCCCTGTATGCTTTAGCATGCGGAATACTAGATCACACCCACAGCAGCAGTGATCTAGTAGCCCCTGTATGCTTTAGCATGTGAGCCAGTAGCCCCCTGTATGCTTTAGCATGCGGAATACTAAATCACACCCACAGCAGCAGTGATCTAGTAGCCCCTGTATGCTTTAGCATGTGAGCCAGTAGCCCCCTGAATGCTTTAGCATGGGGAATACTAGATCACGCCCACAGCAGCAGTGATCTAGTAGCCCCTGTATGCTTTAGCATGTGAGCCAGTAGCCCCCTGAATGCTTTAGCATGGGGAATACTAGATCACGCCCACAGCAGCAGTGATCTAGTAGCCCCTGTATGCGTTAACATAGGAGAATATTAGCTAACTCCCACTGCAGCAGTAATCTAGTATCCCCTCTATGCTTTAATATGGGGCCAGTTCAGGTCAGTTTTTTCGGACACGTGCTCGTATCCCTTTTAGCCGCCGCTCTCCGAAGCCCCCCGCTGGCAGACTTACGATACAAGAGCATCTCCGGTTTAAAAGAAAATTTTTTATCGTGATCTCGCTTTTGCTGTGACTCAATATCACCTGCTTTCCGAAACCCCGTCGCAAATTTTCTAGAACATGCACTGATCTCCCGTTTTAAAATCTTTTTTCCCAGAATCTCGCTTTTATTTTAACATGTGATCTAGTATCCCCTGTATGCATTAACGTGTGGCGAGCTCAGGTCAGTTTTTTGAACACCTGCTCGTATCCCTTCTTTCTTTTATCCGCCGCTCTCCGAAGCCCCCCGCTGACATACTTACGATACATGAGCATTTCCTGTTTAAAAGAAAATTGGTTTCGGAATCTCAATTTTTCACCAGCTTTCCGAAACCCCGCAGTAAATTTTCTACAACATGTACTCATTTTCCCGTTTTAAAATCTTTTATCTAGAATCTCACATTCTAGCTTTTCTTTTTATGTAAGCGAGCATATATATAAACCATTATGCCTTTAGTATTATCTACTTTTTTATTTAGTATTTTATGACTTTGGTAATATAAAAAAATAATGAAAACATTTTTTTTTCTTTTTTTTGTTCATGCTTTATTTGTTTATTTATTATATTATTATTATATATTACAATAATTATTAGACAAGTTTTTTTACATCTCCGCTAATGGGATTGTATTGTACAATACGATCATGCAAGATCAAACAGAATGCACTAGTATTAGTGGGTAACATTTGTTTTGATTCATATTCTAAACGTACATCTACAGGCGCATTTTTCAGAGATTCATTTTGTCGTGAACAATCAATAACAATCAATGGAAAGGAGTTGATAAATTCAGTTTTTGTTAGTACTGGTTGTGGATCATGACCATAGTAACTTTTTTAAAAATTGACAAACATATCATAGAGAATAGAGTACTGATTGTTGTTTATGTCGAGATTTAAATTATTGTATGGATAATATTGCGAATTTAAGAATAGTTTCACATTATTAAGATCACAATGGTCAAATCTACTTCCATTTGCAGTTTTTATATTCTTTTTCTTCGACTGCAATCCAAGAATAACAAAGCGTGGTTTTTGCAGTTGATTTGATGTTTTTACTGTCCAGACATGTTTTTTTGTAGTTGGAAGAAGTGGATATTCAAATAATTCCCATGAGCGAAAGCACATAGAGATGGGATTATCTCTTCGAAGAAAATTTAACATCTGGATTTTTTGTTTGTCAGATGCAATAACATATGGCATTAACCACTCCATTTTTGTTATTTTTACTTTATAATCTTCGTATGTAGCTACTCCAGCAGATGTGATTCCTTCTTGAATGATTGCATTTACGTAATTTCTCGCTCTTATGAGAATGAGTTCATGTTTCACATTTACAACAATTTTTTTATAGTCTTCAGCAAATCCTGAAATCATATGCAGAGGGATGTTGACATCAAAATTACCATGATCATCCACAAGCGATCTGGTTGTTTCTTTATTGGCAACCCAGCCTGCGTTCTCAAGCATGTGACTCTGAGATGAATTAAAGGATACCCATCCTTTCATTAGACTGGTCATGCCAACATTTTTACATTTATCTATTTCCACAGCATTAATTTCGTAACGAATTTCATCAAATAGATGACAAATTCCATTGTTAACAAAATGAGTTTTAGCCAATGCTTCTCCATTTGGTTTTTGTAATTTACCACAAATGTGGATAGAACTACGTGATGGCAAAAGACATAAATCTTGATGCTGAATAGCAATTCGAATTTCATCGCTATTTTCAAAACTTATTGATGAGTAAGGTTGGTGTGCGTGTACTTCATAATGAGCAATAGACTCATCGAATACGACACCTGATTGAATGTTTAGAATTTCGTCCATTTTTCTGGAAGCAACAGAGAATTATACAGTTGAAGTTTTTCCACGAACTTTTAGGCTTAGACTTTTGAGGAACTGAATGCTCTGTCGTGTTAACGGTTTGAGTTTCTTTACTCGACTGTTGTCTAATCGACATGTTGGTTGGTTTATATGCACTTTCGAATTATAAACAATCCCCATTATACTGATTTGATGTGAAGACTAATAGTAATTTCTTCTCCTCGAAAATTCACTAAATCTCCATCCTGATCAACAATTCGAATTTGAAGATGATCTATGCACTTGACGTTGAGTGGTAGATATATAACGTGTGATGGAACCTCTACAATTTTATAACCTGGAGGTACTCTGGGGAAGAATTCGTGGATTGTATGAACTTTTTTATTGTTGATGTATGCGCCTGAAGTGATGTTGCATTCTACTCTTAGTGCATTTATTTTTAATATTTTTACAGGCACATCAGAGCTATGTTGAATTTTTTCTTTGAGAATGCAAGTTGTAAAGCCAAGGAGACGACCAATAGAGTTAGGAGGTTTAAAATCTACAGGCTTACTACACTTTATTTCACTTCTCAAAGTATTGTTGTTAGCTTTCAATGAAAATTCTATTCCTTTCGGTTTCAAAGCGGCTTGAAAAAAATTGTTTAAAGCATCAATTTCATAACTACCTGTAGGAATAGTTATTGTCGTATTTCCAATTATATGAAGTTTATTATTTGTATGATCAACATTGGGAATTGAGTTAAATGTTAAAAGTTCAACTAATCCCAAAACATAATTTTTATGAGGAGAAAGTTCAATCGAAGGAAAGTATTGTGCTTCTAAAATTGATTTTGCTACTGTCAGAATGAGAGTAAAACTATCTTCCATGACTGATGGAAAGGGAATGAAACCTTTCGTTTATTTTCTTCTCTTTTATAGTTGGTTGCTTAAGAATTTGAGACATAAATGTCCACAGACGAATGTGTTGAAATTTTGATATCTTTTATAATTGTATTTCACTTCTTTCACATTAAAGTATAACATGAGATCTACGGGTGGATTCAGATCACCAAAACTATCAAAATATGTGACATCTTGACCATTTTTTCGATAACACACCCAATGTGTACCATTATTTTGAAAATCATCCAAATTAATTATCGCAGTTTCATTACGCCATGGACCATCAGAGGGTAAATTATTTCTCATAAAAACACCTCGAAAATTTAGTATTTTCAATTTTTGTGCATATTTTATGAGATCATAGTTAGTCAATGCACGATTTGGTAAAGTTAAATCGAAGTTTTTTTTTTCCTTTCAAACCATATCCAATGGGAGGAGGTTTTATAAATTATCCCATTCCATTTTTGTATGGTTTAAGATAGAGACCTTTGCCAAGAGCTATAGCTTGCATAGTCTTATTATGCCTCCTACTTTCTTCATAATTCTTTTGATCAGCTTTTGATTCATTTACAGCCTTAGCTATTCCAGCGGCTCCTCCTGCTAAAGCTCCAGTCGCACTTAGACAAGCTAACATTGGTATCAGAAAAGGAAGAAATCCTCCAGTTTTTGGTGGAAGAGGTAAAACACGTGGAAAAACTACTTTTCTCTTGCCACCAGCATTTTTAACTGCCTGACGAGCACCTTTTAAAGCAGATTGTATAACTTTACGTGAACATGAACTTGGTTTCAATGTCTTCTTAGCGGCAGTCACTAACTTGTTAAATTTTCGTCCCATTCCTGTTTTTGTTTTTAATTTCATTGCATTTGCAACAATAAAAGCAGATGCTTTTTCTCCAATACTAGCATCATTTGCTCTTATCCGTTGTGAAGCTGCATCAGCAAGTTTCTTATCTGCTTCTTTGCGATAGACATTTTTATTTGAATAATCTATATCATGCTGTTTTCAAGCTTGATCAAGTGGATTAATTCCAGGATCACCTCTTTTCAATCGCTTCTGTAATTTAGTCCCAGGACCACAATATTGATACTTAGGTAGATGCATTTCAATTGGTAAATTATCGATTATTTTATCAAGAAAACCATAACCTTTCGGTTGCTTTTTCGATTTGTGAACAATCATCTCTGATCGAGTGATAATTTACAACTGATGATGGAAATTATAAAACATGCGTTTTTATTTATTTTAGCTCAATGCGACTTTTGTCTTTGTCACGTAAACATGGAGTTCACTGAACAAAACCTTAAACTACCCATTGGAAATTTTGATTTTGGAAAAGTGAAGAGAAAAAAGCGTGGGAAGTGGGAAAAAATCAAACTGTGGGAAGACAAATAGTTTATTAGCTCTTATTACACATCCCAATGGACTTAGATTCGAAAATGTTTATGTGTACTCGAAATCTTTGAATCAACCCAAGTATCAATTTCTCAAAAAAGTATTAGAACCAATTCAAGGTGTATCATATTTGCCATTTAGCGAACATGAGTCTGTCGTCTCTCCAGATGAAGCTCTACCAAACTCCATTATGATTTTTGATGATGTGGCATGTGAAAAGCAAGATAATGTTAGAGCATTTTTCTGCATGGGAAGACATAAAAGTGTAGACAGTTTCTATCTTTGTCAATCATATGCTCACATTCCAAAACATCTCATTAGGGATAATATTAATATGATGGTTATTTATCGACAAGATGATGTTAATCTTAAACATATTTATGAAGATCATGTGAATACCGATTTATTTTTCAACGAATCATAGTTGAATTACAGACACCACCTCGTCATCATGTCCGACTTTATGGATGAAAAGAATATTCTCAGTGAGCTTGTGCGAGCACGTGAGGCTATTAAAAAAAAAATATTCTCTATTGAGACGTGAAAAGGATGATTATGAAAAACTTGTTGGTGATACATTGAAACCACTCATTACACCTCTTGAGAAACTTGTTAATTTGAACGCTAACAACAACAACAACATCATCAACGACATTTCAGCCGATTCGTCAATCGAAAACCATATCAACAATACACATAAAAAACTATCAAAATCGAGAAAAAAACTGATTTCTGATAAATCATCAAAATTTAATAATAATAATTCAGTTTCTAATGATAATGTTGATTATGATGGTGATGATGATGATGAATTTTATGATGATGAATTTATTTCATTAGATGGAACAGTGAGAAATTCTACATTCAAATCTGAACGGACAAGCAATGAAAAGGCTGCTAATTTTCTTTCTTTACTAAATGATAGTCGCAGTACAATTGATAATATTTATGGTGTAAGAAAAGTCAATGGTGTGCATATGTTGGGCGATTCTGAAATTCAAATTAACAATAAATCAGTAATAGTGAAAAATCAAAGTTATCTCATAACTGATGGACTAATGGAATTGCTCTTCAAAAGGCACCCTGATGAAAATCTAATCAGAAAGACAGATCAGAAAGATTATCGCAACATCTTAGAAGCGACGAGTGCTCATCGCAAAAGACATAGTAAAAATGGAAGTTTACGTTCTTCGAGAAGTAATAAATTTACAAATATCATAGCACCTTTATTCCGCACTACACGTAAAAACAAATCAATCGGTGGAGGTTGTATATTACCTAAATATAAAATAGCAAAGAAAGATTCTTCTATTGATTTAATTTATTGGAATGATCCAAACGAGCTTGTGGACAGACTTCCGTTATTGATTGCTGAACGATCTGCTGGAAATAATAATCATGATAACGAGATCCATTCAATTATTGAGGAATTACGCGAAGCTGGACATATATACTGATGTTCACAATTTTCTAATCAGTTCTATCATGAGTCTCGACGTGTTTGGTAGAAAACTTGCGGGCTCGCAAGTGAAACGCGGTCCTCCAGGTATTGGTTTTAATTTCACTCCTGAAGGCAATTTTGACTTAGAAAATAAACGTCTCTGTAATGTGGGAAAACCAAATCATCCTAATGATGCAATTAGTTTGCATTCACTAAACATAATTCTACAGCATGAAGTAGATTATTTATCTAAGAAAATTATTGAAATTGCTAAAATTTCACGAGAAACTGAGGAGAAAGCTGAAAAATATCGTTTGGAAGTGGATGCAAAATTAAAATATCTTTACGATACAGCACAAGGACATTTCAACGCTATTGATTATATGACTAAAGAATTGAATAAAAGTTTGCAAGTTGATGTACTTGAAATTACAAATGGAGAGACAAATAATAGCAGCAGAATTACACAAGCCAGCACGTCGCAGATACCAGAGAAGGTATTATGATATACGCGGATTAGATGAAACTTGGCAAGCCGATCTTGTAGAAATGATCCCATATTCCAAGGAGAATAAAGGATTCTCCTATTTACTCACAGTTATAGATATATTTTCAAAGTTTGCATGGGCAATACCAGTAAAGACAAAAAGTGGAAATGATGTTGCTCAAGCTATGAAGATTGTATTGAAACATGATCGTGTACCCGCTAATTTACAAACTGATCAAGGAAAAGAATTTTACAATAAAAATTTTCAGAATCTCATGAAAAAGTATAAAATAAATCTTTACTCTTCATTTAGCAAGTATAGTTGAACGTTTTAATAGAACATTGAAAAATGCAATGTGAATACAATTTAGCAAACAAGGAAACTATAAATGGATTGATATCCTACCAGAGTTAGTAAAAGCTTACAATTCAAGAAAACACAGAACAATAGGTATAGAACCTAAAAATGTTACGAAATTAAATGAAATAACTGTGAAAAAGCATTTTCCTTACAAAAAATTACCGATTAAAAAACCAAAGTTTAAGGTAGGCGATAAAGTACGAATAAGTAAAATAAAACAAGTTTTTGAAAAAGGATATACACCAAACTGGTCTACTGAAATTTTTACAATTACACGAGTTTTAAAAACAAATCCAACAACATATAACATTAAAGATTATTATGACAATCCCGTGTCAGGCGGCTTTTATGAAACAGAAATGCAAAAAACTATGTATCCAGAAATTTATCTTGTAGAAAAAGTTTTAAAGAAAAGTGGAAATCGTGTATATGTCAAGTGGTTAGGTTTTAGTAATGAACATAATAGTTGGATAAACAAAAATGAAATTAATTAATTTAACTAAGAATTAATTATGGATAAGGATAGTGTAGGTAATAGTAAATAAGAAAAAATTGTATTATATTTAAAATAATTATTATTTATTTATATTTATTGTATGTTTTATAAATAAATGTATTTACAATAAAATTATATTAGTTTACAATTCAATTTTCTTTCAAGCACTTGTGTCAAACTTGAAAGAATTTCCTCCCTGATAGACTGCAAACAAAGTCATTTTGTTTGCAGCATTACATAATTTAAAGAAAAATTCTTCGTCTTGTAACATTGCTGATGAAATCTTCTGTGGGAAGAAGATTTGAAAAGTAGCATCAAAAGTAGCAACAATCTTCATCCCATATCTTGTTTTTACTTCTTTTAATGAAGTAACCATGTAGGAGTGATTTTTTTCCAAGTCCGCTACTTTTTTCCTTGGTAGGAATTCACATTCAGCAATTTTGTTGAGAGCAGATAGATTCATGCTGAAAATACAACAAAGTTTATTATTAGATTAATCAATAATTTTTTTTAAAACAGTAATTATCTTTATGTATATATATATTTAGTCAATTGAAACTTACTTAGATGAGTCTTGGTTTTTTCTTTTGAGGAATTAGAGGAGTTTTCCAGATTTTCGATTGCTCGAATGTGGTCCTCATCCAGATGCATGGCTTCATATAACCATTCCCCCTCCATATCGTCTACTCCCTTCGCTGCTTCTTGTAAAATGTCCCTTTTTTCTTCACGTGGCGAGTTACTCCACTTCGTTCATCAATTCCCCCACTAAGTCATATTCAATAACAATGGTTCATGATTTTCATTCCTCTCATTGGATGATTTTTTCCCCCTCTTCACGATTCTTTGGTGATCCTGACATTGGTCTGCTCCATCCCCTCTACTTGCAATCGATGTTTGCGCCATCTGTTCTTCCGTAATTCTATAATGTCCCCAAGGAAGAGTGTCCGTACTTTGGGGTAATAAGTACCTTTTATCATCGTAAGGACTTAGAGCAATTTTTGATTGTTTTTTCGTATGTACAACGTGCAATTTCGATCGAATATTGCACTGATCTCGTTTTACAATAACAAAATCCTCAAGACATCTGCGATAGTCTTCAAATGTTATTGTTTTTTTAACGACATTTGATTTAATACCTTTAGCCTTTTTCACAGTGGGACCTCCATCGACTAAAATACTGTACATTTTACTTCGTAAACCAACAAATTCGGTCATGATCTTTCCACAACATTCATCCTTCATTAATCCAAGAACCTTCTTGTTCATGCGTGGAATTCCATACTGGTTGTTTACATCATAATCTGAAGTATCAAATCGATGAATGTCTTCTTTCATAATTTTATACATGTCATGATCTTCAACTTCATATATCGAACTCTCTGTATCAGTATAGAGTAGTTTACACTTATCCCCTACTCTTTGTTTCATATAGGAATAATGAAACTCATAAACTAATGTTTTTGATAAATCGAGGATACATAGCCCGACATATATTGGTTTTCTCAATTGTAACACTTGTTCTTTTCATCTGAATTGCAACTAAATTTTCATCAAAAATCGCACAACTATGGAAATTTGGTAGTGCAATACGTGCTTCTGCTCCATATCTATCTGTGAATTTGTTTACCAATCGCACATCTATTCGAGATCGTTCTCTCTCAATACATTTTCCATAGACTGCATTGATTAAAAGTTTGTAAAACAGTTTTTCAAATTCATTTTTAGACTGTTTTCTCTTCTCAGTATTCGATTCCACATAAGATTTGAGCCATGGTTTCTGTCCAAACCTTAAAATTCTATGAACTTTTTTTAATCGAAGACCATTATCTATTGCTTGTTTAAGTGCTCTGTAAAGAATCACATATCTCTTTTTATCTTCTAAACTGGTAAGAAGTTTCTTCTGTTTTGCGCCAGGTGGTGCAAGATGTTGTGCACAGAATGGTAAATCACGATGTTCGTCATGTATTTCTTCAGGATACTCCAAGTCTACTTCAGCAAAGTAGCCAATATCAGAATCAGATGGTGCAATGTAGAAATCAGGATTTGACTCATACTCAATCCATTTGAATTTTCCAATCGGTAAATGTTGAACCATAGCCCATCCATAAAGATTGTTAATATCATAATATAAGAGAGTCTTTGTTTTCTGATTTTCATCATATGATGAGCCCATGTATGGATTGTTTGCTTTGGCATAGCGATTGCAACATCGAATGATTCCACCACGTATGCCTGATTCAATAAACATAAGCATATCGATGTCTGTAAGAAGTTCCAATTCTACCTTGGTCATTTTTAGAGCTGCTGAAAATGTTAATCCTGGAGTAGTGTAAAAATGTGCTGGATATAAGCCATATGCTTTCAAAGAAGTTTCTCGAAAACTTTCAAAAACATTAGCCAATAGTAGAACATCTGTTTTCAAATACAAATCCGAATATTCACCTAATGTTTTTACATTAAACTTCTCCCATACTTGAATTGCATGTTATAATCTTCGTTACTAATATATGAGTCAATTAGTTTATTATAAAAATCATATTTTTCTGGTAGATTTGTCCACATCAGCTTATCCAAATCATCTACAAAATCGTAAGGAAATATTCCTTTTCTTCTGAGCAGATCTATTTTTTCATCTTCAACACCATCTAATTTAAATTCTCTTATAGCTATTGGCACATTTTCTAAATAGGATGCCAATTTTTCCAATGAGCATGGTAGAAATCGCTATGAATCTATAAATCTAAAACTTATATCACAATCATCTATATACTTTGTGAAAGAAATATATTTCTCCTTATTATTTGGTATCACACTAACTCGTCCTGGTAGTAATGATGATGTAGCAATCTCTTTCAAAATGAAATGAGTATCATAATTGAGATTATGAAAAATTATTGGAATGAATCTAGAATCTTTGTAATTCAAATTGCATGAATTATGAGCTGCACCTCTGAAACAAAGGAGAAAAATATCTTTTGTCAGTTTGTTATATGTAATGTATATTTTTGACTATTAAAAAAAGGAAAAAAAATTCCGTCCTGTCAGATGACAATGGTCTCGTACTGCAAGTTCTTCACCTTGTATTGGTTTTCGACAAATATGACAAACGGTTGATCTTCGAAATTTCATTTCTTCAACATCAGTCAGCCTCATGGGTTTCGGATTTTTGTAAAGTAGATCAATTTTTTCACTAATTGACTTCAATTCTTGAACAAACCATTCGGCTGGTTATTTATCATTGTCAGTTTTTTGTCTGTATAACTTGTAGTTGCACAAATTATTATCGAAGCTACACTTTGTATAGTATCCAATACTAAAAGCTTCATGACGTTGAAAAGCATTTTCATTGTCTGTAGGTTTTAATAAACATTCAAAATCAGCATAAATTACAAACGGAACTTTTTCACTCTTTTTATAATCTTCAAATTTGAGAATATTATTTTTTATGTCGGGTAGATTAATTCGACAATTATTAATGATTTTGCAATCATTTTCATGAACTTTTAACTTTTCTTTGTTATAAAAAATGTGTAAACCTTTCACAATGATGAGATTTCTTATTTGATTTTGATATTTGGGAATGGAGCAATATTGATAAACATTTAATCCAAACATAATGATATTTTGACAAACAATCATTATCATCATCACGATTATTTTCTTCATGTTCGTCTATGTAAAAATCTTGAACTATAAGAAGATTTACATGTTTTTCCTTCTTTTCTGCTGTAATATGACACCTCATACTTTGCACTAAACAATCTTAGCATGTAAACATTTATTGAAATATTATTCAGTTTTTCAAATTTTGAAATATCTTTTAGTTTTACTGGAAATTCAATGTCACTAAAGTTTAACTTGTCCTCATGTTGACGATATTGACTTACTCGATTGCTATTCTTTTCACATGGATATAATGCAGAGAGTATTGCATACTTGAAGCACTGGTTGTCATTGTTTTGAACATTAACACACGCTTTTTCGCTTTCTATAAACCTTGGAAGAGGTATATAAGAATTTCCTTTGATTGGTGAATATTTTTTTATATTTATACACAAACTTATAATACTCTTCAATGTCCAGCCCGAATCTTTATCTTGAAATTCTTCTAGTTGAGTACGAATAGTCTCTTGAATGTTATCATTAAACCATTCCTCTAAATCGGTTGTCATATAAATTGTAGCTCTTTCACTTGTGAAATACTTAATATCAGTTTTTTCTTCCTCATTGTTGAACATGGAAAATTCTGCGATGAAATCAGAGTTGGCTTTTATTGCACTAAACTCTTTTAGACTAGCTTGAATCTTTTCTATGAATAGTTTTTGAGCATCTTTCACGAAACTCAATATGTCAACATGTTTTAGATTAATAACGACACCAGTTATTATACGATTTTTGAAAGCTGACTCAACATCACGTCATTCAACATTAACTTCACTTTCTCTTATATCTATACTTCCACCTTGATGAAGATGATTTTCAAGTTCAGCTTCCACACACGAAAGATGTATCATACATGTTTGACACTTTTGTTTCTCTCCTCTTGTGAGATTAGTTTTATTAATTTTTTCAGTCAACTCTTTAATTGTTGACTTGCACACATCTAGCCAATAATCTATATCAGCTCTACTTAAATCGGTTACATTACGTAAAGTATCCCGAAGTACGTGAACGAGACGTTCAAAAAGATCTATTGATGCCATTGTACTTATTTACTGTTTTCGATGAAAAGTAAAAAATAAACTAACATCGATAGAGAAAATCTCGCTTTTTAAAGGTAAAAATCAGTGAAATGAGGGAGGTGGAAATTTTTTATTGACCAATAGTAATCAGGAGGAGGAGTGCACATGTGAGAGAAACAATTTTCAATCTTAACGGGGGTGGGGTAGTCTCCTTCCTTTACGAAAGGAGAAGAGGGAGATTTTCAGAAATTGTAGGTTAAAGAGGAGAGGGATGTTTTAACCTTATCCAAAGGAGAAGAGGGTGGAGGGAGTTTTCAGTCTTAACCGAAGGAGAGGGAGATTTTTTCAGAAAATCTTGAGCTTAACCGGAGGATAGGAAGATTTTCTCTTTTTTTTAAACCAATAGAAAAGAGGGAGGGGATTCTTTCTTTTAAACGATTGGAAAAGGGGAAATTTTCTTTTTTTTTTAAACCAATAGAAAAGAGGAAGGAGATTCTTTCTTTTAAACGATTGGAAAAAAGGGAAATTTTCTTTTTTTTAAACCAATAGAAAAGAGGAAGGAGATTGTGTGTTTTTTTTAAACCAATCATAAGTGAACATCAAGTATAAATGCTTGTACAAATCAACATGAATTTTTAATTTCAACTCATTCTACAAAAAAAAAAAATCATCTCAAAGTGAATCATGGCTAGAACTCGCGACTACGACTTATTATTTAAAAATGCTATATTTCAATTTGAAAAAGAGAATATTTACATTTGTGATATTCAAGGATTTCAACGAATAGCTGAAGATAGATTTATTTTCAAAGAATTTAGTTTTCTAAATATAAGTAAAACTGCTTTACCGACCGCTTATCTCTTCAAGCCCCCTTTTGCTTGGGAAGAGTTGACTCAAGAGGAAAAATGTATGACTCGATGGATAGAAAGAAGTCATCATGGAATCAAATGGGATACAGGAGATATTCCATATGATAGACTTGATCATATTTTTCATGTATTAACACAAGGAGTAAGAAAAATATACGTGAAAGGTGAACAGAAAGTGCAGTGGTTATCAAATATTTTACCCAATATGTAAGTTTGTTTTTATTTTTATTTGCCTGTTGTAGATTTGAACTGTGTTATCACGTTACTTTCCACTGTATTTAAGTGAAATCTTGATCCATCCCCTTCTCACAAAAAATGTAGTAAACTCGCGAGATTGGTTAAGAATTTTTTCCAAAATTTTAAAACACACCCTCAATTTTCGCTAGCTCCACCCTCGCAAGAAAACAGAAATATATAAAACAAAGTAATAAACTGAAGAAATTTGGAGAGCAAGCGAAAATCTTGTAGAAAATTTATGATAGGGTTTCGGAAAGCAGGTGATATTAAGTCTCAGCGAAAGTGAGATTTCGATACAAAATTTTCTTTTAAACCGGAGATGCTCTTGTATCGTACATCTATCAGCGGGTAAAAGTAAGAGACGTAAAAATTTAAGAAAGCGTATGAGAGCGTGTCCGAAAAAAACTGATCGAGGGGTGTACGGCGAACGAGTGAAATAGTAACTGAGCTAAAAGCCAGATTCTGGAAAAAAAAGATTTTTTAAACGCGAGATAAGTTCATGTTGTAGAAAATTTACGATGGGGTTTCGGAAAGCAGGTGATATTGAGTCTAGCAAAAGCGAGATTACGATACACAATTTTCTTTTAACCGGAGATGCTCTTGTATCATAAGTCTGCCAGCGGGGGCTTCGGAGAGCGGCGGCTAAAAGGGATACGAGCACGTGCTCGAAAAAACTGACCTGAGCAGGCCCCATATTAAAGCATAGAGGGGATACTAGATGACTGCTGCAGTGGGCGTGATCTAGTATTCCCATGTTAAAACATAGGGGGGCTACTGGCTCACATGCTAAAGCATACAGGGGATACTAGATCACTGTTTCAGTGGGCGTGATCTAGTATTCCCATGGTAAAGCATAGGGGGGCTACTGGCTCACATGCTAAAGCATACAGGGGATACTAGATCACTGCTGCAGTAGGCGTGATCTAGTATTCCCATGTTAAGGCATGGCACTGGCTCACCTCGAGTGAGCCAGAATGCCTATGAGCCAGTATGCCTATAGCCTATCTACTACGGGGCAGAAGTCAGCAATGTATCTAAGTCAACTTTTTGGTGGGTTGCATCATACTTCGCGAATGCTCAGGCAAGCCCCGTCTCCAAAAAAATTCCCGCACGCAACACACCAGAAGAAAAATAAATCTTAGATGAGCAAAAAAAGAGTGAGAACATATGAGTCAGAAAATAAATATTTTTAAACTTTAGTTTGGCACTATATTTATCTTCATGAAGGTTTTCTAAGTTACAGTATGTTAAAATTGGCAGTATTACCTATTTTGGCATCTTAAGACAATTTTCAAAAAATTCTAATTTGTCAGTCTTTCTCACAAAAAATACAAAATGCACTTTTGTTGTAAATTAGGTTAAATTTTCAAATAAAATACTTTAAAATGTATATATATATATCACATAATCTTCTAAATCATAAAAGTATTCAAATTCAGTTTTTTTTAGATGGTTTGATCCTGAATTTTATCATGAAAAGATGTATGAATATGCATTCGATGAATACATTAGTGTTCATGAAGATTAGAAGCTGGGAGTCAAGCTCTATTTCTAGCTAGACATAAAGTTATTTAGCTAGATTTTTAATATTTAACATAAGCGCGCTGCCTGGTTCACCTGTTGAGGTATCTATTATGTCTTCTAGTCCTTCCTGCTTTCCCGATGAGTAAGAAGATCGTTATTGAAAATGACGTCCTCTAATGTTGTTGCACTCGTTCGACAACCAGTTGCGTGTAGGGCTTATTCTTGGCACTATTCTTGGCTGACGTCTCTTGCGTCAAAGGTCGCAAAGGACGGGTCGCCTTCCTGATTGTTGGCGAGCTGAACTCCACCCTTGAATCCTTGGACTGACGACTTTCTTAGCCTCGATTTTGGCTATCACCTTAGTCAGAGGACGTCGGGCCAAGATCTGCTTCGCTGGAGGCGGAACGTTCTCCACGATTTCCAAATGCTCTGGCCACTCAGCCGAGAGCACTATGTCACCTTGGCCAGTTAACGAGGAAGAAAGGACATGGGAAGGAATTTGCTGGTGGAGGTAGAGTGGTCGTTAATGCTGCTGCTGCTGATGGTGGAGTTAAAATCGGAGGTAAAAGATGAGGTAACGAATGGCCTGTTTGGAAAAGCAGAAAACTTTAGACTTCTTCAAGAATCTGATAAGTAACACAGTGTCAAACGTCTTTCTGAAGTCGAAACGAATAAGGAATATTACTCTCTTGTGTTTCATATTGAGCCTCATATTTATTCAGTTTCGGAAGAGCAGACTGTCTACAATGGCCCGCTCAAAAACTTCTTTACAGGGGCCAAAAAATAGTATGGATTCGAGATAATGCGTGATTTGAAGATGTACTAGCCATTCTGTTATCATTTATAGGGAGTATAATAGAGAAATAAAACGATAGTCCTTAATGGTCATGGTAGTGTAATCTTTGGCAACGCTGGTATAATGGAATATTTCCTGGCAGCAGGAAAAACAGAATCAGAAATTGATTTGTTGAATATTTTACCAGATATGGAGAAACAATACGCAAAACCATGTGTATGACTGATTGTGGAGTGCTGTTATTCCCCTCTGTCTGAGAAGTTAAACGCGTAATGGCCGAACTCACGACTGCATAAGTGGTTTTAGTAAAGGAATAATTTTTCGGAAAAACCATTTGATCAACCTCTGCCAAAGCTTCCATTACCGATGCATAGGAAGAGTGGCTTAGGCGCTTTGTATATGCTATACCAGATTTTTACGCAATGTATAGATCGTACCAGGATCCTTTTCGAACGTGAGTTTCGAATACTCTTACCATGCATTTTCAATTAGTTCATAGGCATAATTTTTAAAAATCATATAGACCACCAAGTTTTTGAGTAACATTGACCTACGCAAACGCCTATATAATCTATCAGGATCTGCAATACAGCCACGAATCTCCCTAGTGAACCGAAAATGCTTCCGGCGCGATAGTGTGGTCATAATAGGTGGCACAAGTTGATAAATTCTTTTAATCAGATGGCTATTTAGGACCTGCATACAGGTGTCAAGAGTGGTAGTAGTGTCAAAAACTGAACTATCGCATACCCTCTGAAAATCATTCAATTGTTGCTAAGAGATTTCTCTAAGTTGAAAGAAGAGGTGTCAGTGGGAATATAGCATCGTTCAGATCAGAACTCAGCACGAGGGAAGGACTGGATTTCTGGGCAAGCAAACTAAGATGGCGAATAAAAATCTTTTACTTTCACAAGGGGAACCCTTAATATCACATGGTGGAACTCAGACTAAGAACAAACACGTTAGGAGATCAGAAACACCTTTAACAATGCAAGAACCACTGGATTACCGGTATATTGGAGACAATACAAGGAAAAATAAAGATGCTATAAGAATACACGTTGGAGAAATTTCTGCGAGGAGATCCAAAAGTACCCAGTCGCAGCAAGATTCAACTAGATACTCGCCAAATAGCAAGAAGTTTAGTTAGAGACGCTTAAACTACCTACAGGGGAGTTTGCGATTTCCGAAAAGGAAAGTTTACGACTATTGTTGGAAGCACACTACCCTGATTTCATCGACATGGCAGGGATTTACGCCACTGGCTGGGCTACAGGATCGGCTAGTACGAACAGGGAATTTACAACATCATTTGAAAATCTATGAACCTTAACTAATAAGTTTTTCAACATTAGTCCGTTGACTAAAAGCACGGACTATGATTTCCTTCCGAAATATGGGCGCTTTAACTAGTTTGGCGCGAGGACAGGGAAAGAAGCTTAGGCATATGCAGGTGGTGTAGAAAATGGGAGGAAACCCGGCCACGACGTACGAATCGTGTGATATTCGATGGCACGATGTACGTATTAAGAAATTTCATAATGCCCAATGGAAATACGGACTCTTAATTTACGTTCTATAATTTCATTTTAGAGTAATGTAGGGCTAACTGAATAGACCGACCATTTCAGCCCACTCGAAATGCATATTCAAACTTTACAAACATTTAGAAATTTAATATACGTGCTACTATCAACAGAAGGTCCGCTAAGCTATATATTCAAGGTAGTTATAGAGAATAGAAAATTGTCGAAACGAAGAGACGGAGGTAAATACCCTTCCTTATCCGAACTCTGGCTCCTATAGATAAACATTCATGATCTCAACGATTTAAGGTATTTGCTCCGCTTGTACCCGAGAACCAGTGAAGGCACGATTAAGAATCTAAACCCACATCGCGACAAATTTTCGTCAATACGAATTTTTTGACTGCCATTACTCGTTTGTATATTCCATCACGTAGATCATGCAAAGTAGTAGTAGTATTGAATAAAGGAGATGATCCGATAAAAGACCAAAGGAGGCTCGGTGTCTAGTATTGTCTTTTCAAAGCCCCGCCTACGATTGGTGATACTTCCGGGCAAAATCGCTGAACCGCGGCATCCGCCACTGCTCCGGCGCAGGCGACCAGCGAGCGGCGAGAGAAGTCCAGATTTTCAACATGTATGATGAAACGATTTCGAATATAATACATTCTATATTATTTTTAGAAAGTCTATTATCAGTACAATTATCGTCAAATTTATTTTGCATTCAAAATGTTTCAAATTTGTTTACAATAACCTCCAAAAGATTATTGTCTAATAATTTAACAAATATACTTATAATACTAGGAGTATAATAAATTTTACGTTTTCTCTATGATTACTTTGGCAAATCTTCACTACAATATTAACATAATCGGGTATATTATCCGTATGTTCATGATGTAAATCAAGACATTCATAATAGTCATCCAGAGAGATCGACGTAGAACAATGCTGTAGTGGCTACCCCCAATCACAAAAAAGGATTTGTCACTACTGTAGCATATGTTCCATTCTTAAAACGAACCGCTCTTCTCTCACGAAACTACTTAATGAATATACTCTGAACGTTGAAAATCTTTTGTATATCAACCATCTGTAAGACCAATAGTGGGAATATGGTAGTGGTAATGTTGGTTATGTGTGAATAAATGTTTAGAAATTATTAAAATAACTTTATTAATAATATAAAAATGTAGAAGTAAACAATATATATTAAAGGAGCATGTAACACAATATGTAAACTTGAACTGATGTGGCAAAAATAATGTGACTGTCTATGGTGATGGCTAGCTTCAAACTGAACAGGATTCTTCGGGACTCCTTGTGTACATAGGGAAAGCAATATAATAGTTTTTTTTTTTTAAGGAGAAGCAATCATAAAACGGCTTGCTTTCCTGTATACGCAGGTACAGAGAATATCTAATGGCGTGCGTACTTCTGTATGTGTGTCGTTGTTATACTCCAACACCCTTCCTCAACGACACACCTGCAATTATCTTATGACATATTAATCCGCACTTTTGAGCAAAGTCCTTTAATTTCAATCTTCCCAAAGGTTTCGTTAGCATGTCCGCTATCATTTCATTTGTCGGGCAGTATTTATAATCCATTAAATTTCTCCTCTTGATATCCCTAATGAAATGGTACTTGATGTCGATATGCTTGCTACGGTTACTGAATTTTCCATTTTCGACAAGCTTGAGGCAACTTTGATTGTCCTCGTATATGAGTGTAGTGTCTTGAGTTTTTCGCTCCAAATCTTCAAGCAGATATCGAATCCATAATCCTTCCCGAGTGGCTTCTGCAAGAGCGATATATTCTGCATGCGTTGATGAATCCGCGACAGTGCACGTCTGCTTTCTACAGGCCCAACTTATTGGCGAGCCGCAATATTGAAATAAATATCCACTCTTCGATTTTCTATCGCTGCGATCCTCGGCCCAATCGGCATCTGCATATCCAATCAGATTAGGAGCTGCATTTTTCACTCCGAGACGAAGCTCATAGTCCACTGTGCCCTTTAGATATTGGGCGATCCGTTTTGCTTCATTCCAATCGGCTTTACTTGGCGCCTTGTTGTACTGACTCATAATTGCCACGCTTGCAGCGATGTCTGGCCTTGAATTCACTGCTAGATAAAGAAGTGATCCAATTAATTGCTGATACTTTTCGCTATTTGGCATCGGTTCTTTCTTTTCTTCTCGGATTTTTAAATACCCTTGGTCTAGCGGTATGTATGAATTTTTTGCATCCTGAAGACCAAAGCGATTCAATATGCTTTGAATGTATTTTGACTGCTTTATGCAAAAAATACCATCTGTATCCTTGTGTATTTCTATTCCGAGGTAATAGTTTAAATTTCCAAGATCTTTCAATTGAAATTTTCGACGTAAAAAATCTGCGACTGCATCAATTAATTTAACATCTTTGGCTGTGATCAAAAAATCATCCACATAGATTATTAAATAAATGATATTTTTATTATCAGTTTTTATATATAAGCAAGGATCTGCAAAACTTTCTGAGAAACCATACTCTTTGAGATAATTGCTTAATTGATCGTGCCATACTTTAGCGGCTTGTTTCAAGCCGTAAATTCCTTTTATTAATCTGCATACATTATTCTTGTTCTCCTCGATGTATCCATCGGGCTGGTACATGTAAATTTCTTCTTTTAGTTTTCCATTGAGAAAGGCTGTCTTTGCGTCAAAGTGCTTCACGGTCATTTCCTTTTGACCTGCAATGGTGAGAAGTGTCCGAAACGTTGTTTGCTTTACTACGGGGGCAAATACCTCATCGTAATCAACGCCATACTTTTGAGAGAAGCCTCGAGCTACGAGGCGAGCCTTATATCTCTCTATGTCTCCTTTTGCGTTGCGCTTTGTCTTAAAGACCCATTTGCAACTAATGATGTTTCGTTCGCTAGGCGGTGGCATTATTTTCCATGTGCCATTTGATCGCAGAGACTCGATTTCCTCATCCATGGCTTTCTTCCAATCTTCTTTATTGGACCTTGATAGTGCCTCGGCCACAGTTCGAGGGTCCGTATCTTCTTTGGCTAGTCGGGCAGTAGCTGCATACCTGGCGGGTGGCATGCCCTTATTTGACCTGTTGGAGCGCCGGGGTACTGCGGGGACTGCTTCAGGTATACGAGCCGCCGGCGCGTAATCACTGTTGTCGTTGTCGCTCTCTTCGTATGCTGAAGTAAAATCGCCCTCTGAACTTTCCCGATGTTCGTCAATAGACTTGCTCGAACTGCTGGCATCATCTTGAAAAATCTCGACGTCTTGATCGCAATTTCTGCATTTCGAGAACTCGATTTCAAATTGTGAAGCATCATCCTTTTTTAAAGTATCGCAGAAATGCACGTCTCGACTTATCTTTATTTTATTTGTCTTTATGTCGAGAAGGCGATAAGCTTTAGACTCTTCACAATAACCAGTGAAAATCAGCTTCTCTGCCTTCGGGTCTAACTTCTTGCGCTGCTGATCGTGGATATGTCTATAAGCTGCGCACCCGAAGATGTGCAGATGCTTCACGTCTGGTGTGTTACCGTACCATAACTCGTATGGCGTTTTACCTGTTGCCCGCGTAGGTAATCTGTTTTGCAAGTAGCATGCAGTGTGAATTGCTTCACCCCAATACTTGTTACCTAGCTGAGCGTCCGAGAGCATGCATCGCGTTGCATCTGTTAAATATCTATTCTTCCTCTCGGCTGTGCCGTTTTGCTGTGGCGAGTAGGGCGCGGTGTATTGTATGCGTATCCCTTCCTTTTTGAAATATTCCTGTAAATTGTTATTTACATACTCACGGCCTCTGTCTGACCTTATTATTTTTACAGTCTTGCCAAACTGCGTCTTGCCCATTTGCACAAACTGCTTGATGAATTTCGGTGCTTCATTTTTATGCTCTAACAAATATATATGCGTATATCGCGAAAAATCGTCGATAATTGTTAAAGCATATTTTTTATGGCTAACTGAATAGTCTGGCATCGAACAAATATCTGTGTGCACTATATCAAGCGGAGCCGTTGTTTTATTACACGATTCCTTTGGAAAGGGTAAACGAGGCATTTTTCCTATGAAGCAGCACTCGCAAACCTCTTGCTTGCCGCAATCGTTTACCTGAATGCCCGTAGTAAGATTTTTCGCTGCTAGCTCTTTTATTGCTGTTGGATGTCGATGGCCAAAACGCCTGTGCCACACGTGTTGGCAATTATCCGAATGTCCATTGCCGATTTTAGTTTTTACGACTTGATTGGCCGCGTAGGCCCTTTCAGCGCTCTTTATCTCATAGAGATCTGAGTGTAGAGGTGCTTGCGCTACTGCTTTCACTACACCATCCTTTATGACACTGCAGCTGTCCTTTTTGAAAATGAGTTTGTAGCCGTCGTTTGTCATCTTCCTGACCGATAATAAATTTGTCCCTAGTCCGGGAACAAGCAGCACGTCGTTAATCTCCAATTTCGAGAATTTTTCTCCGCCTATTGAACACTTTATGACTCCAGACCCTTTTCCTTCAATTGCCACTTTTGTTTCATCAGCCAGCCGAACAAAACCTTTTTTAGTAGAGTCTATTTTGTCGAAAAATTCTCGAGACTGCACCATATGACTCGTTGCGCCTGAGTCCACGATCCAGCTGCATCTTGAGGTCTTCATGCCGAGGCCTATTTCGCTGCTTATGTCGCATGAAGCTTGCACTAAATGAGCATATGCGTCCCTGTTTCTCTCCTTGTTTTCCTTCGAGGCTTTATTACATCTTTCCTGCTTTGCTTTCCATATTTTATACTTTTCGCAGTTCGGCTTTATGTGCCCCGCCTTCTTGCAGAAGAAACAGCTTCTTGTATTGATTTGATTGCCACTGCTATTTACCTTATGCTGGGCTTTCATTGCTGTTTCACTACCTGAATTTACTCTTATTTCCCTTGCTCCCTTACGCTTTTTGTATTCGTCGATCAATCGACTCTTGATAAATTCCGACGTAAGGTCTGTTTCGGGTCTACTCTCCAATGCCGTGACGAGAGTATCATATGATTCCGGTAGGCTTGATAGGTAAAGGCACGCAACTACGTCGTCAGGTAAAACCATTCCCAATCCAGTCAGCTTATCGAAGTAGTCGGATAATATTACCACGTGCTCCTCCATGTCGCCGCCCTCATCCAGGAATGTACGACACAAACGCTTCAAGATATAGACCTTATTTGAAGTCGTCGATTTTTGGTGATATGACGCGAGTGCCATCCATGCTTCACGTGCTGTTGATGTATTTTTGATGAATCGCAATTGACTATCCTCAACTGTCAAGCCAATCGTTACCTGAGCGGATTCATCCTTTTTTGTCCAATTAGCGAGGGCTACAGCGTTCGCTGTTGTAGCTTCTGCAATGGCATCGGCATCAGTACTTTTTGCGGTAATAGCAGTCGGTCTCTCTTGATTCACAACTTCCCACAATCCGTCTTTGATTAATAATAATCTCAACTTATAACTCCATGTTGAGTAATTATCACCGTTTAATTTTTGCACATTGTAGCGAATGTTATCTGCCATCGTATAAAAAAAAGCAAAACAAAAACTTTAGTTCAGTTCACTAATTCAGTTGTTTACACTTTAAACTGTTCGTTGTTGCGTTACTTCACTTTATTGCACTTTTATTTTATTGTTGCTGCCCTGGGCCCATAACCTGTTGGTTATGTGTGAATAAATGTTTAGAAATTATTAAAATAACTTTATTAATAATATAAAAATGTAGAAGTAAACAATATATATAAAAGTAGCATGTAACACAATATGTAAACTTGAACTGATGTGGCAAAAATAATGTGACTGTCTATGGTGATGGCTAGCTTCAAACTGAACAGGATTCTTCGGGACTCCTTGTGTACATAGGGAAAGCAATATAATAGTTTTTTTTTTTTAAGGAGAAGCAATCATAAAACGGCTTGCTTTCCTGTATACGCAGGTACAGAGAATATCTAATGGCGTGCGTACTTCTGTATGTGTGTCGTTGTTATACTCCAACAGGTAACATAGTCAGCAAACATATAATGTGTATACAGCGATTCGCAAATTCACCACGCACGAACGTAAATTATATTTTCCAATCTTGCAGATTATGCTACAACTATGATATTTTAGAAGATTGTACAACCTTCTCCATTTAACGGATCATCTGACAATGTTATTATTTGTTTGCAGATTCTTGGAAAAAATATGGAGAAAATTATCGTAACCTAATCCCTTCGCCAAATAATGTAAAAACATAATACCGTACTGCCCACATACATCATAATTACTGGTCTGTAAGCGTTGTAACGAGGTGCGCGCGTTTTGAGCCTACGACCCTGCGCCTCGTGCAAGGACCGCGCGTTCCACGATACGGCACTGATTTCGGCGAAAATTTGGGGTTCGTGCAAAATAAAAAAACGCGCGCGGCCCAGATTGCTTCCGGCTATCGCGTTAGCTCGATCGGCGAGAGTGAAACCGAAAGAGAGAGTGTGAGTGAGCGAGAAAGAGAGTGAGAGAGTGCTCAGTAGCCAGTTCCCTGAATGACCAGCCCATCGTGAAGGACGAGCGTTTTCCCCCAGGTCTCCCAGAGGAAGGAAGAACGACAGGGAACAAGAAGAGCTGGGCGTGTGCGTGAGCGTGTACCGAAGCGACCGTGCAGGCTACAGTAGATGTAAGTAGTGCACTGCACGTTGTATACATTGTTAATCGCGGATCCTTGTGTGGATCATCGGCGCGAAGGTGCAGTGGCACCGTATAATATATTTGCGTAAATCACACCTTCTCGCGCGCGCGCCGGTTCATAATTGAACGCGTTGTCATTTAGGCGCGCGCACTCAGCGTCTCTGAGTATTACGCAATAATAAACGCTCAGATTGTTTAAAAGATATTACACGTGTTTTTATTACACTTGTCAGTCATTCCTAATCACAAACTCCCGCGAATACCGCCGCCTCCGCGGGCATTTCTACGTCAATAAATCGTTGATTTGTGCGTTTAATATAAGCGCAAAATCTGAGCAGCCGGGATAAGTTGCTGCGTAGGAAACAGCAGACGAGAGCAATTCATTTGGTCACATACCAGATACTCTTCCCTGGTGTTGTACACGAGGTAAGAGAGCACCCCGTTACAGCGTACAATATTCCAACGAAATAGATTACAAATTTTACGCAACCTATTAATATGGGCGGGTATAAATGGCGAAAGGCCAAACCTATCGAAATAAAAAGCTGTATTAAAAGTTTCGACATAAATGTTAACTCAATGCATATTTTTTGTATTATATGCCGGTTTTGTATTATATGATTATTTGTGTTGATAATAAATGCTGTTAGTTTTCTCCATATTCTAGGAATCTGATCATCAGGAAATACATCGACCGCATCTGAACGTATTCTCACAAGATTCTGTAGTATTTGAAGGCTATTCATTTCAAGATTAATTAATAATATTTATTTATTTTTCTCACTTGTTTTACATAATATTATCCATGATTTTAATCTACAAGCATTATTCAATACACAACAATCATTTTTGAAATATGGTTTAATCGTGTGATGCCAACAATAAATTAAGAATAATAACTTGTCTAATGGTGAACCGTCTTAAAGATACTCGAGATTAATAATTTGAGGTGAAATAATGTCATTTAGAGCTGAATGTTTATCATCACCTCTTACATAAGTCTTGCGGGCACTTTTTGTGATTTTTGCTAACACGTGCTTCACAAAATCGAACGAAAATAATCCAAATCACGATGATGTTGCATCAACCAGTAATTCTAACTTTGAGCATCTTTAGAAAGTTGATTTATTGGTATCGTTGATGCAACAATCCGATGACCGCTGAAATTGTGATCTATACCCACACTGCAGCCATCTCCTATATCGTGTTACGATACTCATCACCTTTATAGAACTGTATATCAATTATTATATCCATTGTTATAATATATAACAATAATATCTAGCACCAAAACAATAGAGACAGACAAAGTTGTTCGGTGATGTAGTCTGACAGAGACTGAGTACACTACTTGTGCAAAGCTTGATTAAAGAACATTAGTAGTACAAAGTAGTGACAGCTTTAACATGATATTTCATGCTGGAAAATATTCTTGCAACAATACACATATTACACATACACACAGGAAATACAGTCTATAAGATAGGGATAAAAAGGATACCTCAGCTACCTGGCTTTATTGCGCCAAATAAGCTACTTCAGGAAGGCGAGGCAGATACAAGCATAAAAGATCGAACCTCACTTCCTTCGGAACCATTGGCAAGAACAGTCACCTACACTACAAAATAGTTTCTCTCACCTTTTTCTTATTTAATCTCTTTTCACGCCAGTGCTTCTGTATTTTTAACAGTTAAATAAATACGTATTTTAAACGATATACAGTGAACATTTATTATAAATCACCTAATTAATTTACAACATTTCAACTACTAAAACTGATAATACATTGACGGGATGCATAAATTTCTAGAATATTTTCGTATTCTACGTATAATTAAATGTTTCTGTTAAAGCCTCACTAAAGTACACTTCTAACCGAACACTACCATGTTTAATTAGATGCCAGTGCATTAATTCATTTGCTGATAAATCAGGTGTCAAACAAAACGCAAATAGACAATAAATGTTTGGATAAGCCTGCCTTGTAATATTATTACCTTCATTGAAAAAATGTATGCCTGCACCTGTAAATAATGTACGATAAACATCGACATGCAATTCTCTAATTATAAAGACAGGTTAGAAAGGTTTAGAAGCTATATGTACACTATTCACATACAGGCATAAAAAGTTGATATTAAAATCTGTAAAATTGTAAGGATTCAGTGTTTGATCAGCATAGTAAGCTGTATTATTAACAAAGCCGTTAATAATTCTCCTTGGTAATTGACCAAAAATTATATTGTCTAGAGTCTTTTCATACACGCCGCTGTGCATAGTGACTGCTTTGACTTCCACTCTTGTTATAGGGTACGAGAAGTATTGATGGACTGATTTTTACCCAACTAACTAAAAGGTTTGCATCAATAAGGATGATGAAGTAACCAGCTGGATTTATTAGACTAGAGGTATCTCTGGTTCTTAATAGATGCACCCTACCTTCTACACCATTTAACAAAAGCCTCTCTTGATTGAACATATCTGTATATAAATGTCCGAGTAAGTCAATCATTTTATTAAACTTAAATAATTTACGTCTAATGACAAGACATTGATTTCCTTCCGTAGTATTATTCATTTCATCGGCGATATCGTCACATCATCAAACAGTCGACAAATGAGATGCTTTTGCGACTGGTCCATAATTCAGCAATGTTTCTATATACGATCTCTCGTCATTGGTATTAGTCGATGGCGCCAAAGGTTTCTAGTTAAAATAGACATCGATCTGGTTAAACATTGAAGTTGTTTACAGGCCCTATACGTTCTTTCAAATTTCTAAAACTGGCTTCTTCCTCCTCATTAGGTATTAAGGTCTTAATAATGGTCGACTTTAAACTCACATGGGGGCTTAATATTGTATTCGCAAGATCAAGATATTCATCACTATTTCAAATAATAACAAATTCAATCGGTGAATCATCGGTTAAAGATGATATCGATTTGTATAAAACGCAATGTGAACCCTCTGTTTTTGTCGGAGTAGAAAGCATATCGAAGAGCGATATCTTCGACTTTAGACATTCACACGAATGAGTGTGAAAGTAAACCATTTTCAAGTATCAAAAATACTCCTTGTACTTCTACTGATTCTGGTTCTCTTCTTCCTGCCCTTACTATTTTTCTTATGAAACTTCCTCCTCTTCGTCTTCTTCTTATTTCTCTTCTTCTTATTCATCTTCATCTTCTTCTTCTTCTTTTTCTATTTGGTAACCCTACCAACACACGGCTTTTTTTGCACACACTCCTTTTCTTCGTCCGCCACCACACTTTGTCATTGGAAGAGCCAGCATTTGACCTGATTTGAGCTAGTACACCAGACTCTCTGATGCGTTATCGAAACGACTCTTTGATTGGTACATTACCTATGGTAACATCGGAAAGAATATTAAAACCTGTACGTGCAGCCTCTTTCCCAGAGCCTTGGCTCCTCTACTAATGATTGGTAATACACCACGAAATATACAAGCTAAGAACAGTCGATATAACGATGGTCTTTTTGATATTGGAACCGAATATAATCATTACTAACACCATTATCACTATGGTAACCGCCGCAACCAATCTGATATTTAGTCTTTTTCTTTTTTTTAGTACTTTTTCTATTCTTTTTTTAAATGAAGTGTAGTGGTCAACGTACCGTAGTCAAATAGTATTGGTCGACCACAGTCTTCTCTTAATCTATTTCAATCGTCTGAAATGAGCTGTATAGAAAAGGTATGTACATGGGTAGAGAAAAAACAACTAAAACATTTTACCCATGCAGTAACATACTCGTAGTTATTGGTATTAATCCATACAGTACGTAAAAGACGTGATTGAACATCACCTGTCACACAGAGGGTTCACACATGTCACTATAAATCATAAGTGTTGTGCGTAATGACCTGGAGAGACGATCTGGTTTATCACACTCAATTTTGTGTGTACCTCCGGTAAAAGAATATGTTTCTCGTTTCTCCTCCTTCTCGAAATCCGAAAATCTTTTGCAACTTTTCTGATAAATACAGCTCATGAGTACGTCTCGAACAGGTAGTATTTGCACATACACTGTTTACGAATACATAGCTACCATGTTCATTCACCATCTTCAAATGATCTCTCATACACTCCAAAATATTTATCTCCACAGTTAGTGCAAAAATATCTTTATAATTTCCAGGATGAATAAATGACTCATCAATCACTGTAAAATTTTTCTGACTTAGCATAATCTTCTGAAAAATGACATGTCAGAAGCACGTTTTATGGAAATTTTTCTATGCTCTTCTTCAAATGGCACGTGTTGAAACGTCAGCGGTATATGAACCTCAGTTAAAGCAGCCGACCATGAACCGTGTAATTTGATTTGTTGGGGCTACTGTATAACATAATGCGTTGTAGTGTATTTTGGGAAATACACCATACTGATGTTACTTCGTAAAATAATGTAGAACTGATCCCTCACTTTTGTAAAAGATTTTGAGACCTGATAGAAGAGTGAAACTCATCCGGATAGCCTTTACACTTGACATAATATTTTTTTAATCGACCAGAACCTCTACTACGTAAAGTATTTCTATTTTAAACGATGACGTGGTTAGATCCTTTCTTAAGTGATTCAATTCCTCGGCGTAAAAGTAGCGGTCTATAATCTCACCTGAGAGATTTTTTAAGGTGTAGACAGGCGGTTGACGTGTCACAGAGACTTGATCAATTTTGAATAATTCCAAAGTCTAACCGCTCACCTATCTTTTGTCAAAGACATTTCGTGCATGACTAAGTCGAACCAACTCTCGGACATTAAATCGTGGTTTGACCATAATATCACTCTTTCGCCTACTGTAGCGATGATGTAGCTTTTTACGGACTTCGGCAACATTGTAAATCGTGACAGATGCAGGTATTTTTGTTACAGAGTGTTACATTTGTAACTTTTACTCTTCATTTTTTTATCTTATCTTTTTCTTCTTGTTATTGTTCTTGTTCTTATCTTCAAGCAACTCCTTTACTCTTATCACAGATGGTTTCTTCCCTCTCTCACTCTAAGCTTTTCGTTTTCATGTGTTTTTTTCTCTCCACTCTTCTTTTTCCCAACTTCTAAACTTTTTAATACAATTGATACTTGAATGCAAATTCAGCTAAAATACGATCAGCTTTTGAACGATTAGATTTTTTGTTAGGATAGGCTAGATCGTATTGTCGACATGCATCATCTAATGGATTAATGCCGATTTCGACAGTAACTCTATCAGTTCGTCTTATGTTCTGTTTTTCACTCTTTCTCTTTTTTGTCTTCTGTTTCTTCGATGGTGATATTGACACTCGTTTCTCGAACTTCCTGCTCAAACACCCCCATGACGTAATTTCCAAATCACCACAAGTTAATTTCTTCTTTTTCTGTTTGAATAACGAACCTATCAGCTCATTGTCACTATCGTTAGATTCGTCGTCAATGCTGCTATCGATGCTACTGATGCAACTGTTGTTGCTACTACTAAAATTTATATATAGCAAGCGTTTTTGAAGTCTTCTAATATCGGCTCAAACAGGTGTAGCATAACTACCTGAACCACCAGCTCGACCGGTTGGAGTTTTAGCTTCCATAGTACACTAAACACGTTTATTATCAATAAATTGTCCAGGTATAAAAGCTTCTGGAAGAGCAATAACAAACTGGTAATGACCTCGTGGTGTCGAATATTTTCGACTTCTTACAGCATCGTTAATTAAATCAATCATATTAGCCGTGTACATGTACGCCGTCTATAGACACAAAGCCGTTAGTATCCCAATTAATACTACTACTAACTCGTAATTTACGTAATACATGGCCAACATTAACGCGAAGTTTTTTAGGAACAGTCTCCACAATACCCGCATCAATGCGGTCCTCTCTTACGTAAAATCTCTAATTTCATCTCGTCATTATCTTCATCCTCGTACATCTCTCCAGAATTCGTAATTTCAAGCGAATTATTATTAGTATCTTTTTCTCTATCAATACCAGTAGCAGCAGCATCTTTAAAATGAAGATAACGTTGAAGTACTTCAACGATCAGTACGGCATCAATTCCACTTCTCACGTTCATTTCCAGATTCGGCAGAATTTAAAATATCACTCATCTCGGCATCTAATCTTATCATTACACTACCAGGTGTCTGAACTGACTTCATTGCTGAGGTAGTATCCCCACTATTAATACTATTATTTCGATTTAAATTATTGGTGTGTACAGGTTGCAAGGACTCAATGCTCTCACGAGGCACAAGCATCATCTTCCTCGCATGCTCCATATTCATTTACAGTTATGCTGACCTGATGGAAGTTAATAAGTTTGGTAAAAATCCACCATGTCGTATAATAATCTTTTTCTTTTTGGAAAACTTACTCGGTTCTGCTAATTTCCAATGAGTCTTTACATGCCTACGCTACTGAGACTTGTCTGTCTTCTCTAATGGCACATTACCAACAAGTACATTGGCGTACAAGTTTTAAATTGGCAGTGTGTAAGAGTTCTCTTCTTTGCCTGCAGTTTAGATGAAATAATACTTTCAAAATGATTGCATCCTTACGTGTAAACAGTTGTTTTATCCAAATAGCCATCAAAATGAGACGAGAGGTACGAGGTTCGAAGTGTCATCGCTTTTTAATCTTTTATTTCGTGACACATAGACGTAGAGCATCTCGTCATCCGGAAAGATACAAGTGCAAAATCTACAGTTATCTGGTGAGTGTTATTTTAAACCCCACAAACAACAGTACAATTCACTGATAATCTGTCCTGCGTACTAAACGCACTTGCACTCTGTACATCACTGTATATTATACCCCACAGATATTGAAGAAGAAAATTTTGCACAGTTCTAAATAATAATCAAAGGGGTCCTTCTTCGAACAGGTCTGAATTTACAGTTACATTAATAAAGTCACTTGGTCCACTAATACAACACAAACATCGATGAAGATCGTGAACACAGCCTTCTAGCTATTTGTAAATATATATAGCTCTTGGCGGTAATGGTATGACTTCTTGTATTTCATGACGTTCCAAACCAAAGCGTATGTAGAACCGGGACGTTTCGTTTTCAATAAAAAATCGTGGGCCTTCTTCTTCAACCTCCCCGTCGTCCGCTACCACCCAATCTCCTAGGCCATTCTGTAAATAAAAATCTGCAATAGTTTTTATGTTAGCTCGTAAAAAAGCGAATATGTGATAAAAACAATTAATTAATAAATTTAACCTTCTTCAGGATGCGATGAATTTGACCATCATTGGTGCTACCGGTCGATTCACTACTCTGACTGCTCTTTCTTATCCGTTTACGAGAGGCTGAAACATACGAAATCATTAATATAAGGTATAGTTTAATAGGTTGAGTAATATTGAATTTAAATACGTACAATTATTTAATTTCTGAGACAATATTGTTGTCGAATAGTTTGGTGTTATATTTTGTATTGGGTACAGATGTTGTATGATAGAATTACCATGAGACGAAGCTTTGAAACAAAAATTTTTATTAACAGATTAAAATACATAAGACAAAGATGAAGAAACGGAAGAATTCCGATTTTTCGGCATAATAATACTTATACTTTTGGAGAAATACAATAGATTTCATAATGACATCATCCCCTTCCTTATCTCTGATGAACTGATTCAATGCTAAATAAAAACATATTATTGCAAGATGGCGGTTAATACCGACAAAAATAAGAACAGAATTAATTTTTATATTTACTTTGGCGATGAACCATTATTCGAGCATATTGATGTTCTTGATTACCCCAGTGATATATAGTTTTCAGGGCAATTATTTTACGCATATTATCGTATTTTTCTACTAGTCTATAAACTGTACAACATAATGTAAAATATAGATATTTTTCACATTAAATGAAATCTCTCTCTCTCTCTCTCTTGTCACGCCCTAGACAGGATTGACAACATTATGTATGTGATTCTCTGTTTTTTAGCCACAAACTTTCGATCGTATAGCTAGGGAAATGATATGATTATTAGGAATTTTGTGTTTCATATAACAGAGAACTACATACATTCGTATAGAATTCAAATCAGTTTCTATTTATTGTAACAACAAAAGTAGGAAGGTTTGATATTAAAGGAATGTATAAACTTCACAGGTCACTATAAATACATTCATATAGAAATTATTATAGTTCTCTCTGTCATTTAATTGGAAAGATAGGAAAATGGTTTAATGGGTAGAATAGGAAAATTGTATTTAAATTTAAATTATATACTCTGTGATTTTTTACATTTATAGTGTTTAATTAAAATTGCAGTAAATAATATATGTTGTAGTTAATCACTCTTAAGTTTGTAGTAGTTGACACTTTTATTACTTATTAAAAACTCTGGCTCTGGTTGAATATACTTTTAAAATATGAACTTGACTGCCGGAATCGAACCGAACGGCACTATTTATACGCTGTTCACAAGTGACAACGTAAACAAAAATTGTAAGCAAAAATGCAAGGTAAGGTCTATGAAAGCAAGGTTGCATAACTCATTAAATTCAGGCCGAACCGAAAGAAATACACATGAGCATTTAAAAAGACGTTAATCGTTATAGAATTTCAAATTGCAAGCTAATGCTTACATCGCGGTCAGTTAAAAATGTCAACGTTTACAATTTCTTGAGCGTCTTGTAGAAATAAATACAACTGTTTAATGATAATTTGATATTGATAATTATTACATTTACTTATAATTAATTTTAAATTATTAATTGATTGATTGTATAAATTTGAAATACTTATTAAAACTGTATGATTATGATTGTGGAATTCTTTCTTAAAATACTAATTCTCTGTCTCTGTCTCTTCCTCTCTGCCTATCTCTGTCTATCTCTCTCTATATTAATTGCGTGTATGTATAACTGCCACGCCTATATGTGAGTAGTGTCATCTGCTTATCTCTTTAACTGTATTTAGTAAGTCACGCGAGAATGTATGAATATTTTCGTGCGTTTCAGCTGCTGTACTGCTCATTTACGATTTTAGCTTTTTTTGCGTGCGATTTCGAATGGTATTACGAATTCCTCGACTGCCATTAATAACTTATATATGCCACCACTGCTCTATGCAGTTAAAATAGCCAAATATTACGAACTCGGTTTTACCTTGTTTTTGTGCGTTCCAGCTCTAGAACTGCTCATTTTCAATCTTGGAGTATTCTCGTTGCGATTTGGACTTGCATTACGAGTAGATAGACGAGGCTATAGGCATACTGGCTCATAGGCATTCTGGCTCACCCGAGGTGAGCCAGAACCCCCCTATGCTTTAACATGGGGAATACTAGCTCACGCCCACTGCAGCAGTGAGCTAGTAGCCCCTGTATGCTTTAACATGTGAACTAGTAGCCCCTGTATGATTTTACATGTGAGCTAGTAGCCCCCTGTATGGTTTTACGTGGGGAATACTAGATCACGCCCACTGCAGCAGTGAGCTAGTATCCCCTGTATGGTTTAACATGTGAGCTAGTAGCCCCAGTATGCGTTAACATAGGAGAATACTAGATCACGCCCACTGCAACAGTGATCTGGTATCCCCTGTATGCTTTAATATGGGGCCAGCTCAGGTCAGTTTTTTCGAGCACGTGCGCGTATCACTTTTAGCCGCCGCTTTCCGAAGCCCCTCGCTGGCAGACTTACGATACATGAGCATCTCCAGTTTAAAAGAAAATTTTGTATCGGAATCTCGCTTTCGCTGTGACTTAATATCACCTGCTTTCCGAAACCTTATCATAAATTTTCTACAAGATTTTCGCTTGCTAAAAAGAAAAGCAAAAATACTTACCGCTACTCGATTTATTTCCCCTTATCGCGCCGTAATCCTGTAAGAGAGCCTGAGCAAACGAACCCTGTATCCTGGTGAGAGAGCGAGAGCTGGTACACCTACGGTCACCCAGCGTCTGGGAGGGGGGAATATGACGGTCGCCCGTCATAAGCGAGAGGCGCGATAGCCTCATGTAGCGACTACATTAGCGCGCCGCGGATACAGCGTAAGCCGCGCTTGTAAACATACATTATGTAGGGGCCGCGAGGAGCAGCCGAGAGGACCGCCGGAAAGGTGAGTGGTGGGGGAGAGTAGAGAGAGACAGAGAGAGAGCGCGGCAATTCCCCGTTTTCGGAAAGTAGTACGACACGCGCTTTCGAGCTGATAGACACGTATGTGCAAAGAGTGCCCTCTTTTTTCGAACACCTGACTCGTCCCCTTGTGACATTCCGCGAGAGGACCATCCAGCGACCCGCACATCCCGGGTTACGACGACAAGCTTCCCAGCCAGCCCAGCCATACGCCTTAGCGAGGCCTACCTTCGAACGCCGTCAAGCTCGTCGAGACCGTCTAGCGACAACGCCGTAAGTACCGGCTCTCTCTCTTGTACCTTTTGCGTCTCTCTCACCCCGGCCGTCGTCCCCGCTCTCACCCGAGCCCCGCCTTTACGCGCTTCGGCGCTCGTGTGCACAAGATAAATAAACCCATTTACTTTCCATCTTAACTCGTACTTGCTTCATTGTCCTTTAACCTCGGCTACGTAAGCCTCCCGTTGCTTTTGACCCCACGCCGCTGCCGCGAGCTAGCACAATTTAAAAAAAAAAAAAAAAAAGTTAAGCAAGTGTGCTTAAAAGTCGTAACCGGAGTGGTGACCGAAATCTATACAGGGTTAAGCGAGTTTTACCGTAGGTGCGAAGTGAATGGTGACCGTCGGAGCCCATCACACACCGGTAAATATGTAGGCGGCAATCGCGACCAGCTGGAAATCGCAGATAGGGTAGCTATAGGAGAGAATAAAAGCGGGCTCGCTACGAAAGCGACGATTACGTAGCTAGAGCGAAAAACCATTTTGCATAGAATTAGAAAAACAACTATTGTTAGCGTAAAGCGCATTTTACGTGACCTGATTGTACTTTTCGCTAGGATTTTTTTTTATTTTAGTTGACCAACTACCAGTGTTTATGATTTTTCTTTTTTTTCTTTTTTTGCGATCCTTAGCACAGCGTTAACCACCTAACACCCAAGTTATAAATAATTTTGAAATCGGGGTATAGAATTTTTTAGTAGTTATTATGACCTCTTTCCTTATCTTGAACAATATAAGTTCACTTCGCCAATAAGGTAGTAAATCAACTAAAAGATTTCAAATAAAGAGTAGTAAAGAGAATTTTTCAATTGGGTTTAATTATTGGCCCAAGAGTCCTTCAGGCACGAAGAATCAGCGCAACGCAGTAGCGATAGGAGATAGAACTTGGTTTAATCTAGTTAACGCTCAAAGGGGCGACTGACAGAAGAAAGATGTTAGACTTCGAAGTCGACCGAAGCGAAATCCGAGAAGAAATAATGCAATGGGCATGGACGTTGCCCAGCGCGCGCTTAGACCAGACGATGAACGCACTCGAACTAAGAGTGGAAGAAGCGAACTTGCGAAATGTAGACAGGTTAGTTAGGCGTCTATGCGGCGATTTCACAGCGTCGGACTTTGTACCGTCAAATGACCCGGAAGAGATAGCGATGTCGAAGAAACGCGAACCTACAGAAGACAGTGCTAGAAGACGATAGGCTGTCCATGAGGGCGAGATTGGCTGTCTCAAGATATGTTTATCCACATCGATGTCAGCGGCACACACACACACGACGTACCTGACCATACCAACGCCGAACACAGAGCACACAATAAAGGCACTAACGGAAACGGTCCACAACCTGCGAAGGGAAGTCGAAAGAATAACCGAAGAACGAACATCAGCACACAGTCAACTCATAGAATGGGCGAATTACGCGGAAAGTCTGAAAAAGGAAATAGACAGACTCAGAATGACAAGTCAAACAGCGCGAGCCCAAGACACCTTCACCATGAATAAAGAACCTATGGCGTCAAGCACGGTTCAACAGAAGCATGTGAACTTCACAACTTATCCCGATCTTTCATTCTGGTCAGCAGACCCACCAGTCAACCCATTTCTCCCGTGTTCGGTGGGGGGAGGGCTGTCAACGACCAACCCGGGTGTACAAGTCGTCGACAGCAACACAGGCCCAGCAGGTACATGGACAGACAACAACAGAACAACCAACTGGGCCCCCAAGAATTCCAGAGATGTTGGGAAGATCGCACGTGAGTGGAAACTCCAATTCGATGGTGAGGAACCAAACAACGTCGAAGAATTCTTTCAAAGGATAGAGGAAAATAGGCGATCGTCGCACTTGGACGAGACGGACTCGCTAAACGCGCTGACCCATGTAATGTCAGGCTCAGCCCTCATTTGGTGCAGGCTAATGCGTCCGAAATGGTCTAGGTGGACCGACTTCGTGGACGCGCTAAGGAAAAGCTATGGAGTCGACGATGACCTCCAATGGAAGCTACTGGCGGAAGCGCAAGGTCGCAAGCAAGGAAAAAAGGAGAAGGCCCGCGACTATGTAATGGCGGTACTCACCATTTTGAACAGACTGTATGCCCAACCAACGGAAGTTTGGAAGATAGGTATGATATACGAAAACCTGCTAGCGGAAGTCAAGATGTTAGTGCCCAGACAACAGGTCACGGACTTAGACACCTTGCTCGTCCTAACGAAGAGGGCGGAAAGACTCCTACACGAACGGGAAAATTACGTCCCTCCACCGCCGCCAGAGAAGTGCCTGCTACCGCAGCTAGCGTATCGCGAGAAGACCTCAGCGACAAAAGGGACGAGGACCACCTTTAACCTCGCCAGTGTGCAGCCCTCCGAAGAAGGCGAGGGCAGTATAGTCGAACTCGTGAAGGAGGCACTCGCACAACTCGGAATAGGAACGTCCAATCAGGAAGCGCCTCAGCGGCCCAGGGGCGACTCCCCTAAGCCCAAGCGTAGGGAAAGACCCCAAGACCTTTCAAGGAAGCCTCAGAGCCCCTCGGCGGCCCGGGTGGACGCCGTTGCGGGAGGGGCCTCTCCACGAGGAGTAAAGAGCACCCACAACAAGGATCGGCAGGAGAAGGGCAAGTACCCGGCCACAGTAAGCTGTTATGGGTGTGGGTGGCCGCAGCACATACTAAGGACTTGTCCGGAATGCTCGAGGAAAGAGCAGGGAAACGGGACAGGGGGCCAGTAGAGCAGGCCACTACAGCCCCCACAAATGACGAGGCCTCGCCGGGGATACGGCCCGCAGTGGTAGAAGCGGTGATGCCGTTACAGGCGGATACGCCTCCAGAAATCGACTGCAACCGGTGGTGGATGCAGGTCGGAGTCGGCGATAGCCGCTTGAGAGCGCTTTGCGACTCAGGGGCCGCCCGTACAGCCGTTGGTGCCGTGGGTGTCCAGTTGGCAGCTTCCGTCGGGGCTACGGTGACACCCTACATTGGCCCCGGGGCGAAACTCGCGAATGGAGAACTAGCGCCGATCTATGGGCACGCATTTCTGCCATTTAGCGTTTTAGGACAAACGAGAACCCTGAAGGTCATGATAATGGGCTCCTTAGACGCCGAATGCGTGCTAGGGACCGGTTTCATGAGGGCGTTCAACGCAGTGTTGATGCCGAGACAGAACGTCCTCCAAATCGAAGGCACAGCGGAGACAGTACCGCTGGAACTGGCCTCTCTGACGCAAGGAGAAGAAAATGCCCTAGCGATTCTTGGCTTAGCGGACGTGACGCCTACACAGCGTACCTGCCTAAAGGAGCTTTTAGACGTGTGGCTCCCAGCAGAAGACTCTACGCTTGGGTGCACCCCGCTCATCCAGCACGCAATTGAGGTGGGATCTGCTAAACCCATCAAGCAGAGATACTATCCAGTATCCAGGAAGCTGGAGGAAGAGATGCACGCCCAAGTGCTAGCCATGCTAGAGGCGGGCATCATTAGGCGCTCGACGAGCGAATGGTCGAGCCCAGTCGTTATGGTGCGGAAGTCGGACGGTTCTTACCGCTTCTGCGTAGACTACAGGAAACTCAACGCGGTATCCAAAACCAGCGCCTACCCGCTGCCTTACATGGATGCGATCCTGAACAAGCTACAACGGGCCCAATTTATTTCCACCATTGACCTCCGGTCTACTTATCACCAGATCGCGATGAAGCCCGAAGATGCGCACCTCACCGCTTTCACGGTGCCAGGCCTGGGGCTGTTTGAGTTCACGCGTATGCCGTACGGCGTCGCTGGAGGGCCGTCCACCTTCCAACAACTGAGCGACGGGATTATAGGGCTCGAACTGGAACCGCATGCTTTTAGCTACCTGGATGACATTATTATAGTCTCCAAGGACTTCGAGCAACACCTGCATTGGCTCGAGGTGGTGCTTAAACGCGTGATAGACGCCGGGTTAACTATCAACCGCAAGAAAAGCAAGTTCTGCGTCAGCGAAGCCAAGTACCTTGGCGTGATCGTTAACCGCGACGGTATGCGGCCCGATCCCGATAAGGTTGCGCCCATCCTAGACTACCCAGCTCCGAGAAACCTCAAGCAACTGAGGCGGTTCGTCGGTATGATTGGGTGGTACCGTAAGTTCATGGACATCCTAGGGACTGTAGCGGACCCCCTAACATCTCTGCAAGGTAAAGATGTAAAGTTCGTGTGGGGCGAACCGCAACAACGGGCCTTCGACACCATCAAAGGACTCTTGGCCTCCAACCCAGTCTTGCATCGACCTAATTTCGATGCCCCGTTTGTTATTCAAACGGACGCCAGCGACACAGGCATCGGGGCGATCCTCACGCAGAACCTCGACGGGAAGGAATTCGTGATCCAGTATGCGAGCCGCGTGATGTCCCGTGCCGAACGAAACTACTCGGTCACCGAACGGGAATGTTTAGCCGTAGTCTGGGCTATTTACGAGAAGTTCCGGTACTACGTGGAGGGCTATCCATTCGAGGTGATCACGGACCACAGCAGCCTCAAGTGGCTGTGTAACCTCAAGAATCCGACCGGCCGCTTAGGGAGGTGGGCCTTGAAACTGCAGGGGTTTCAGTTCACCGTGACGCATCGCAAGGGAGCTCTTAACATAGTGCCCGATGCCCTTTCTCGGATGTATGAGAAAGAAGGCGAAGACGCCGAGGCAGTACGAATGTCCTCCCTAGTCGACTTGGAAACCCAGACCAAGGACGCTTGGTACAAGGGCAAGTACAAGCTGGTGAGCGAACAACCGCGAGACCACCCCGATTGGTAGATAAGCGAAGGGAAGCTGTACCACTACCGACCCGACACAACGATCAACGATACCGTAGGAGACTTGGACGCGTGGAAGCTAGTGCTACCTTCGGAAAAGGTGCAAGAAGCGATACGCGAGTCCCACTGTGAGCCAACGGCTGGACACCTCGGCCGACAAAAGACGTACGGACGAGTCGCGACCTACTTCTATTGGCGACGCATGTACCACGACGTCAGCCAGTTTGTGCGATCTTGCGCAGTGTGCCAACAGTGCAAGGTCGAGCAGCTACGCCCAGCCGGATTCATGGGCCTACGCAGAAGAGTAGGCCCGTGGGACGTGGTGTCCGGAGATATTATGGGACCGTTTCCCAGGTCTAGAAAGGGCTACCAGTACATCCTTATTTTTCTGGACAACTTCACGAGGTGGATCGAGGTCATTCCGTTGCGCAAAGCCGACGGGAAAGCCATTAAAGCCGCCCTGAAAGAACGCGTGTTTCTGCGTTTCGGCGTCCCGGAAGTGTTCTTCTCGGACAATGGGACCGAATTTAAGAACAAGCTGATGGAAGATTTCTTAGCCCACCACCAAGTGGAACACTAGAAAATTCCTCCGTACCACGCTCAAGCTAACCCGGTAGAGCGAGTTAACCGCACCTATAAGACGATGCTCACCGCGTTTATAGAAGAAGAGCACAGGGAGTGGGACGAATTCCTCCCTGAACTAGCATTCGCGTATAACAGCGCTACGCAGGAATCTACGGGGGTAAGTCCAGCCTTCCTGAATATGGGACGAAACCCGTTTCCACCACACAACACCCGGCGCGCGGAGGAGCGGAAGGCGAGCGAGGAAGCGGAGAGGCTGGCCCTATCACGGTGGCAGGACCGCATGCACCGCTTGCTCGACCTACAGGAGCAGGTAGCAACTAGGTCCGAACAGGCTTCCGACCGTCAGGCCCGTTACTACAACGCGAAACGCCGCCAGGTCACGTACGAGGTGGGCGACCGGGTTTGGAAGAGGAATCGCGTGTTGTCATCCGCGATTCAAGGAATTAACGCCAAACTCGCGCCAAAATTCGCAGGCCCGTTTACTGTCAAGAACCGAATGGGGCAGGGCGTATACACGGTAGTCGATTATCAAGGAGTGGAGTTTCCGAAAATCCACGTTAGCGACTTAAAGCCCTGCATCGAAGGGGACACCCCTACGGAGTCCCCGGAGGAGGAACGCTGGGCGGAGCACGACAGCGCCCAGGGCGCGGAGCCCTCGCCCCTCGTCATGACGGGCCATTCGCCTATGGCGGACGGGACACTCCCGACCAGCGATACGCCTCCGACGAATGGCCCCAGGCCGCTAGACTTCCACGAGCCGCGGGGACGTGGGAGGCCGCGTAAGGCCCACCTTGTCGTCGCGCGAACAACCGAACCTAGCCGGACGAGGCTACCTCCAACGCGGAGGACAGAAACGGTAGACCCCCCAAAAACGAAGCGCGGTCGACCCAGAGGGTCAAGGGACTAAGGAGGTCCGGGGGTTAACAGAACACCCCGGCGAACGCGCGCAAATGCCAGGAAATTGGAACCCCTAGAGAGCCGCCAAACATTGAGCGATACTACGCCCTCCCCCCACTAACGAACCACATCTCCTTACAGAACGATGCGCAGCTGCCTGAACCACCGACGAGGGCCAGGAGAACCCAGACCCATCCTCTGGTACCTACCACGGGCCTCCCGACGTTGGGTAGAAGTAGACGTCGAGGCGCAAATAGTCGCCTACAACATCACGGCCCAGGGCGTCTTCGCAACCAGGAGTAGAGGAGAGGAGGCTAAGCCACCTCAGGGGGAGGTGGACCAGCCACCCCAAGAAGAGGTGGACCAGCCACCCCAAGAAGAGGTGGACCAGCCACCCCAGGGAGAGGCGGACCAGCCACCCCAAGAAGAGGTGGACCAGCCACCACAGGGAGAGGCGGACAAGCCACCCGAAACTACCGCCTGGGGCGACGAGGAGGAGGGGGAGAAGTTCGTCCCCGATGTCCCCGTCCAAGAGCACTGGGGAAAAGTAGAGGAGCTACTTCTCGCAGCCCGGCAGGCGAGGCGGGAGGCAAACCGCCAGGAAGAGTTGGCCTTCATGGCCTTCGACGGCTTCACTCGCCGGTGGGGCGAAGCCGGCCTGGAGCTTGCGGGCAATTACCCCCGCATGATCGCTGACGCGAGGGACGCCGACGGGCATAGAGCCCGGCGCCTCGCCGAAATCAAGCGAACCCGCCAAGAGCGGAAGGAGGCGGAGGAGAGGGCATATGCCGCACGGAACCGGTATTTGTCCCACAAGAGGGTAGACGCCCCGGCGACCGTCGCAGTGTTGGAGGAGCTCCGGCTCGCCAACATCCAACGGGCGCAGGCGAACCGGAAAAAGTTGCAGCGATGCTTCGTGTGCGGGCTTCGAGGCGTCGAAAGGGGCCGCGAGTGCCCGCGACGCAGTAGCCACTAAACGCGTTAGCGATATAACGCCCAGAAGGGCCCTGTAAAAGGAAAGAAAAATAAAAAGAAAAGCAAAAATACTTACCGCTACTCGATTTATTTCCCCTTATCGCGCCGTAATCCTGTAAGAGAGCCTGAGCAAACGAACCCTGTATCCTGGTGAGAGAGCGAGAGCTGGTACACCTACGGTCACCCAGCGTCTGGGAGGGGGGAATATGACGGTCGCCCGTCATAAGCGAGAGGCGCGATAGCCTCATGTAGCGACTACATTAGCGCGCCGCGGATACAGCGTAAGCCGCGCTTGTAAACATACATTATGTAGGGGCCGCGAGGAGCAGCCGAGAGGACCGCCGGAAAGGTGAGTGGTGGGGGAGAGTAGAGAGAGACAGAGAGAGAGCGCGGCAATTCCCCGTTTTCGGAAAGTAGTACGACACGCGCTTTCGAGCTGATAGACACGTATGTGCAAAGAGTGCCCTCTTTTTTCGAACACCTGACTCGTCCCCTTGTGACATTCCGCGAGAGGACCATCCAGCGACCCGCACATCCCGGGTTACGACGACAAGCTTCCCAGCCAGCCCAGCCATACGCCTTAGCGAGGCCTACCTTCGAACGCCGTCAAGCTCGTCGAGACCGTCTAGCGACAACGCCGTAAGTACCGGCTCTCTCTCTTGTACCTTTTGCGTCTCTCTCACCCCGGCCGTCGTCCCCGCTCTCACCCGAGCCCCGCCTTTACGCGCTTCGGCGCTCGTGTGCACAAGATAAATAAACCCATTTACTTTCCATCTTAACTCGTACTTGCTTCATTGTCCTTTAACCTCGGCTACGTAAGCCTCCCGTTGCTTTTGACCCCACGCCGCTGCCGCGAGCTAGCGGAATAGAACGGAGGGGACACCTTCCCCCCCGATTATAACGGCCGTATTCCTACCCCGTTATAATATATTCAATTGAATTTTATTAATTCTATTTTTTGTTTTTTATAGTGTCACCGTGTCCAGTGCGAACGGCTTCTGCGATTAGCAGCAGCAGCAGTAGCGGCTGCAGCAACAGCAGCAGCAGTAACAGCAGCAACAGTAACATCAACATCAACAAAACGCGCCAATTATTGGCTGAAATAGTGGATTTGGTGGATTTGGCCTCACCAGCTAAAGTCTTAAAGTGTATGTATATTTATATTCATTTTTTAAATGTATATTAATTAATTATTTATGTAAGGAAAATATCCTTAAATTATTTGAATTACGCGCGTAGTTAGGACGGTAGGCGCGTGATTAGATAGGTAAGTTAGATACCTGAATGTACAGCGAAATTATAGGTGAATCAGTACGTTCGATTGAGCCATGCTGAATACAATTCAATAAATTTATAATAAGATTGGTGTGAATAATAACATTGAATGTTGTTTCTTTGTTATTTACAGGTAAAATCAGTGATTAGATTAAGTATCTGAATGTATTTGTGTAATAAAACAATAAAATCTTTGTTATTTACAGAGAACCAATTCCTGTATTATTCACACATTATAAAACAACATTCTCGTTGTAAACCACACGATGGATAAATTACAGTTTCAATTTCAAGTGCTGGCTGCTGCGGATGATAAAACAAATGTTTTATGTGTCACTAGAATTACTACACCCGATGGCCACACTTATAGAATTCCCAACGACTACCTCCACGTGGCAGAACACGTGGAACTCATGAAAACACCCGCATTTGCTACAATAAAAAAAACGTGCAAAAAAGGGGCCAAACAAGAAAAATCTGGATTACTCTAAATAATGAATTAAAAGAAGAGTATTACGATAGTGATGGAAATATACGATTTGCGGAAGAATACTTAGAGGAAATAGTCGAACAAGCCGACATAACCTCTAATCCCTCAGAACAGTCATTAATACAATTGCTAGAAAAATTAATCGAAACAAGGGAAGGAAAGCATGAAGAAAAAAATGCTGGAAAATTAGCTAAAGAATTCACAATTGAAAAATTTGATGGGAAAAATTCAAATGCTAATCAATGGATGACTACTTTTGAAAAAGAATGCGAACGGTTCAATGTAAAAAAAAACGAAAAAAAAATTGAAATTTTGAAATCATTTATGGATAAAAGTGCTATAGATTGGTACAGCTGTACACTGCTTAAATTGACAATTGAATCAGAATGGAAAACGTGGAAAGAAAATTTTTGTAACACATTCGCTAGTAAAGGTTGGTCTCCAATAAGATATGCGATGACATTCAAATATCAGACAGGCTCGTTATTGGATTATTCCATGAAAAAAGAAAAACTTTTATTACAAATAAGAAATTCCATTGATGACGGAACAATGATTGATCTCATCGCCACGGGATTGCCAAGTTATATAGCCGACAGAATAGACAGAGAAAAATTAAAAAAAACAGAAGACTTACACAATGAGATAGGAAAATTAGAGCATTTAACAAAGAAAAATTTTGAAGCAAATAAACAGAAACCAAGCATAAAAAGGAAAAGTGAGAAAACGCCGTGTAAATTGTGCAGTGATAAAGGAAAAGGAACACGCTTTCACCCAGAGGCTGAATGCTGGTTTAAAGACCATGGAAAAAGTAATAAGATTAAGCAGGTTAATAATTTGGAAATGGAAGTGGAATTAAGTAACGACGATCCAAAAAACTAATAGTCCCACCATTAATTGAACTCAAAATTAAATTAAACGACGTTTTAGAAGTAAATGCTATTTATGACCCGGGCTCAAACATTTCATTAATAAATTCAAAATTAATACGTTTAAAATGTAAAAAAGAAGAGATACAAAAGACAAATTTTAGAACAATTAATGGTGTATTCCCAACAAATGGATTGATCAAACTGAAAGCAAAAATACTGAAGGTAGAACTATATAAACGTGTTCGTAATTAATAGTGAAAATTTTAAATATGACTTTCTAATGGGACTAGATTGCATAAAAAAATTCGGATTAATACAGAATGAAAATTTAGAGATAGAACAAATAAGTTCCGAATCTAATAAAAAGGAATATCAAATAAATTTCAATGAACATGTCATAGAAAATACATTTAATGTACTAACAAATCACTTAAATAAGGATGAAGAAGTAGAAATAATGAATTTAATAGACAAATATAAAAGTATATTTGCAAAAGATAAATATGATGTAGGCAAAGTAACAGATTACGAAGCTAGAATAGATCTTATAATAGATAAATACTGTAGCAAGAGACCATACAGATGCACAATTGAAGATAAGAAAGAAATAGAAGAACAGATTTCAGAATTACTAAAAAGGAATCTAATAGAGGAATCATACAGCCCTTTTGCTGCCCCGGTAACATTAGCTTACAAAAAAGATGAGAATAGAAGATCAAGACTATGCATAGATTTCAGAGACTTGAATAAGTTAATAATTCCTCAAGCACAACCATTTCCTCTGGTCGAAGATTTAGTATTAAAAACAAGAAATTGTAAATATTTTTCAAAATTGGAATATAAATTCTGCATTTTGGTCAATACCTTTAAAAATAGAAGATAGAAAAAAAACTGGCTTTATAACTCAAGAAGGTCATTTCCAATGGACTTGTTTATCATTCGGGCTAAAAACGTCACCAGCGATTTTCCAAAGAATTTTAAGTAATATAATACGAAAACATAAATTATCAGATTTCGCAGTCAACTATATAGATGACATACTAATATTCTCGAAATCTTTCGAAGAACATATAAATCATTTAAGAAGACTGTTGGAAGCAATAATGAAAGAAGGTTTCCGTCTAAAATTTTCCAAATGCACATTCGCATTGGATTCCGTGCAATATCTAGGACATATAATAAAGCACAACTCAGTTGCACCAATAAAAGATAATCTAATTTCTATAAAAGAATTTCCGATACCAAAAAATAAAAAAAACGTGAGACAATTCTTAGGAAAAATTAATTTTTATAGGGAGTACGTACCAAAAATTTCACTAGTCCTAGAACCACTGCATAACTTGTTAAGAAAAGAACAAAATTTTATTTGGTCCGAGGAGTGCAAAGAGGCCTTTAATTACATGAAAAATTTCCTCTGCACACAACCAGTCTTAGCTATCTTCGATTGTGATTTACCAATTCATATATATACAGATGCAAGTCTACAAGGCATAGGCGCTGTATTAAAACAGCCACAATTAAACGAAGATAAAAAAACTGAAAAACCAGTAGCATACTTTTCAAAAAAACTAAATGAATCACAAAAAAGGAAAAAAGCGATTTACTTAGAATGTATAGCAGTAAAAGAAGCAATAAAATACTGGCAACACTGGCTCATAGGCAGACATTTTAAAGTATTTTCAGATCATAAACCATTAGAAAAATTGAACATAAAAGCAAGGACAGATGAAGAATTAGGTGATCTCACCTACTACTTGTCACAGTTCGATTTTGAACTGAAATATTTACCGGGAAAAGAAAATCTTGAAGCAGATAGCCTCAGCAGAAACCCAGTATTAGAACCCCAGGAAGATGAAGAGGATACATTAAAAATTGTAAATTTAATAAAATTAGATGAAATATTAGAAGATCAAAAAATTAACAAAGATATAAAAACTAACAAACAAAAATTGATTGTTAAAGACAATCTGTACTATAAAAAAACAAGAAACAAAGAAAAAATCATATTATCAGAAGGCCTGTGTAAAAAGTTGTTGGAAAATACCCACAAAAAATTCTGCCATATTGGAGTAAATCAGATGCAGAATAAAATATTGCCATATTATACAGCAATAAATATATTAGAAAACATAAAGAAAACCTGCAGGAATTGTGAAGTGTGTATAAAAAATAAATCCAGGGGACAAGAAAAAATTGGATTAATGTCATACCTGGGCCCGACAACCAAACCATTTGAAATAGTTTCTATAGACACGATAGGTGGATTCGGTGGTTCAAGATCTACAAAGAAGTATTTACACCTCTTAGTAGACCACTTTACAAGATTTGCATATATATTAACATCAAAAACACAAAATGCAAAGGATTTCATTAAGCTAACAGAAAATGTTCTAGAAAACCATAAGATTCAGACACTCTTAACAGATCAATACCCAGGTATAAACTCTAAAGAATTCAAAGACTTTTTAGGAAAAGAGAACATCACGTTGATCTTCACAGGGGTTAACGCACCGTTCTCAAATGGACTAAATGAAAGGCTGAATCAAACGTTAATAAACAAAATTAGATGTGCAATAAACGAAGAACAGAATAAATACGCATGGACAACCATAGCACACAAGTGCGTAGATAAATATAATGAAACTGAGCACTCAGTAACGAAGTTCAGTCCAAAATATTTGGTATGTGGGGAAGATACATCAACATTACCAAACGAACTAAAAAAAGAAAACAAAAGTAATGATCATCTAGAAAATAACAGAAAAACCGCCTTTAAGAATAGTATTAAATACCATGATTATAATAAAAAAATATACGACAAAAACAAGAAAGAATATAACTTCGAAGTGGGAGATCTAGTATACATCGAGAACGGGAACCGACTAAACCGAAAAAAATTGGATGAATTAAGAATGGGACCATACGAAATTTTGGAGAAGATATCAAATTCAATGTACAAAATTGATGCAGGATACGGAAAATCAGAATCAAATTTATTTCATATCTCAAAACTCACCCCATCTCCAAAATAATTAATTAGTAATTTGTAAGATTTTGTAAAGTGTTGTGATTTTACTTCGTACCAAAATTTTTGTACCAAAATTTTCGCTGGAGGGGGGGAGATGTAAGGAAAATATCCTTAAACTATTTGAATTACGCGCGTAGTTAGGACGGTAGGCGCGTGATTAGATAGGTAAGTTAGATACCTGAATGTACAGCGAAATTATAGGTGAATCAGTACGTTCGATTGAGCCATGCTGAATACAATTCAATAAATTTATAATAAGATTGGTGTGAATAATAACATTGAATGTTGTTTCTTTGTTATTTACAGGTAAAATCAGTGATTAGATTAAGTATCTGAATGTATTTGTGTAATAAAACAATAAAATCTTTGTTATTTACAGAGAACCAATTCCTGTATTATTCACACATTATATTTATTTGCAAAATAATAATATTTTTTTTTTTCTTTTTTCAGATCCAACAGCGAAGGAGGGGGAAACCCCTATTGAAATTATAACCTTAGAATAAATAAATTTAAGCAAATCAAAATTATAAAAAAATTGTAAATTAATTTTAAGGTAAACAAAAAAAAAAAAACTAATGTAAAATTTAAATTATTTTTGAATCTATATTTCATTTACCCTTTTTCTTTATCCATTAGATTCCCCCCTATGAATCCACCCCCCCCCCCCAAAAATATATATATTTCAATGATATTTATTAAAAGATTAATATTTTTAAAAATTTTAAAAGAATTATTTCAGTTTTAAAATTTTTTTGTTTATTCAGTTTTTTTGTTTTATATAAAATTCAATTTTTAATTTTTTATTTCATTTTTTTCTTCTATTAAAAATTTTTTTTTTTTAATTATTATTATAGTTTAATTTAAAAAAAATTTACATATTATTACATTAAATTAAATTTTATTATTTTTTTATTTTTCATAAAATTATAAAATTAGTACATTCAATTTATAACATCTTTTCCATTATTTTTTACATAATGTAATAAAAATCACCTAATGCGCATGGTATTATTAACAGCGCACAGGTGTTCTATGCATACATAGATGGTGGTTTATGCAATAGTATTGCTTATCACATTCTATATCAATAAGAAGTGAGGGACATCCATAGTCTTCAATATTTTTTATAAATCTGAAAATAAATTAAAAATTTTATGTAATCTGAAAAATATTTTGATACTTTATCGATACTGTTTGATACTTTATCGATACTGTTTGATACTTTATCGATACTGTTTGATACTTTATCGATACTGTTTGATACTTTATCGATACTTTTTGATACTGTATCGATACTATTTTGATACTTTTTTGATACTTTTTGATTCTTTTTTGGTTATTTCCCATTTACTTTGTATTGTATGAACAGAGTATCAAAAAAGTATCAAAATAGTATCGATACAGTATCAAAAAGTATCGATAAAGTATCAAAGAGTATCGATAAAGAATGAAAAATAAAAACCAACTTACATATTGGGTAAAATATTTGACAATTACTGCACTTTCTGTTCACCTTTCACATATATTTTTCTTACTCCTTGTGTTAATAAATGAAAAATATGATGAAGTCTATCATACGGAATATCTCCTGTATCCCATTTGATTCCATGATGACTTCTTTCTATCCATCGATTCATACATTTTTCCTCTTCAGTCAACTCTTCCCAAGCAAAAGGGGGCTTGAAGAGATAAGCGGTCGGTAAAGCAGTTTTAATTATATTTAGAAAACTAAATTCTTTGAAAATAAATCTATCTTCAGCTATTCGTTGAAATCCTTGAATATCACAAATGTAAATATTCTCTTTTTCAAATTGAAATATAGCATTTTTAAATAATAAGTCGTAGTCGCGAGTTCTAGCCATGATTCACTTTGAGATGATTTTTTTTTTTTTGTAGAATGAGTTGAAATTAAAAATTCATGTTGATTTGTACAAGCATTTATACTTGATGTTCACTTATGATTGGTTTAAAAAAAACACACAATCTCCTTCCTCTTTTCTATTGGTTTAAAAAAAAGAAAATTTCCCTTTTTTCCAATCCTTTAAAAGAAAGAATCTCCTTCCTCTTTTCTATTCGTTTAAAAAAAAAAGAAAATTTCCCCTTTTCCAATCGTTTAAAAGAAAGAATCCCCTGTCTATTTTCTATTGGTTTAAAAAAAAGAGAAAATCTCCCTATCCTCCGGTTAAGCTCAAGATTTTCTGAAAAAATCTCCCTCTCCTTCGGTTAAGACTGAAAACTCCCTCCACCCTCTTCTCCTTTGGATAAGGTTAAAACATCCCTCTCCTCTTTAACCTACAATTTCTGAAAATCTCCCTCTTCTCCTTTCGTAAAGGAAGGAGACTACCCCACCCCCGTTAAGATTGAAAATTGTTTCTCTCACATGTGCACTCCTCCTCCTGATTACTATTGGTCAATAAAAAATTTCCACCTCCCTCATTTCACTGATTTTTACCTTTAAAAAGCGAGAGATTTTCTCTATCGATGTTAGTTTATTTTTTACTTTTCATCGAAAACAGTAAATAAGTACAATGGCATCAATAGATCTTTTTGAACGTCTCGTTCACGTACTTCGGGATACTTTACGTAATGTAACCGATTTAAGTAGAGCTGATATAGATTATTGGCTAGATGTGTGCAAGTCAACAATTAAAGAGTTGACTGAAAAAATTAATAAAACTAATCTCACAAGAGGAGAGAAACAAAAGTGTCAAACATGTATGATACATCTTTCGTGTGTGGAAGCTGAACTTGAAAATCATCTTCATCAAGGTGGAAGTATAGATATAAGAGAAAGTGAAGTTAATGTTGAATGGCGTGATGTTGAGTCAGCTTTCAAAAATCGTATAATAACTGGTGTCGTTATTAATCTAAAACATGTTGACATATTGAGTTTCTTGAAAGATGCTCAAAAACTATTCATAGAAAAGATTCAAGCTAGTCTAAAAGAGTTTAGTGCAATAAAAGCCAACTCTGATTTCATCGCAGAATTTTCCATGTTCAACAATGAGGAAGAAAAAACTGATATTAAGTATTTCACAAGTGAAAGTGCTACAATTTATATGACAACCGATTTAGAGGAATGGTTTAATGATAACATTCAAGAGACTATTCGTACTCAACTAGAAGAATTTCAAGATAAAGATTCGGGCTGGACATTGAAGAGTATTATAAGTTTGTGTATAAATATAAAAAAATATTCACCAATCAAAGGAAATTCTTATATACCTCTTCCAAGGTTTATAGAAAGCGTAAAAGCGTGTGTTAATGTTCAAAACAATGACAACCAGTGCTTCAAGTATGCAATACTCTCTGCATTATATCCATGTGAAAAGAATAGCAATCGAGTAAGTCAATATCGTCAACATGAGGACAAGTTAAACTTTAGTGACATTGAATTTCCAGTAAAACTAAAAGATATTTCAAAATTTAAAAAAATTAATAATATTTCAATAAATGTTTACATGCTAAGATTGTTTAGTGCAAAGTATGAGGTGTCATATTACAGCAGAAAAGAAGGAAAAACATGTAAATCTTCTTATAGTTCAAGATTTTTACATAGACGAACATGAAGAAAATAATCGTGATGATGATAATGATTGTTTGTCAAAATATCATTATGTTTGGATTAAATGTTTATCAATATTGCTCCATTCCCAAATATCAAAATCAAATAAGAAATCTCATCATTGTGAAAGGTTTACACATTTTTTATAACAAAGAAAAGTTAAAAGTTCATGAAAATGATTGCAAAATCATTAATAATTGTCGAATTAATCTACCCGACATAAAAAATAATATTCTCAAATTTGAAGATTATAAAAAGAGTGAAAAAGTTCCGTTTGTAATTTATGCTGATTTTGAATGTTTATTAAAACCTACAGACAATGAAAATGCTTTTCAACGTCATGAAGCTTTTAGTATTGGATACTATACAAAGTGTAGCTTCGATAATAATTTGTGCAACTACAAGTTATACAGACAAAAAACTGACAATGATAAATAACCAGCCGAATGGTTTGTTCAAGAATTGAAGTCAATTAGTGAAAAAATTGATCTACTTTACAAAAATCCGAAACCCATGAGGCTGACTGATGTTGAAGAAATGAAATTTCGAAGATCAACCGTTTGTCATATTTGTCGAAAACCAATACAAGGTGAAGAACTTGCAGTACGAGACCATTGTCATCTGACAGGACGGAATTTTTTTTCCTTTTTTTAATAGTCAAAAATATACATTACATATAACAAACTGACAAAAGATATTTTTCTCCTTAGTTTCAGAGGTGCAGCTCATAATTCATGCAATTTGAATTACAAAGATTCTAGATTCATTCCAATAATTTTTCATAATCTCAATTATGATACTCATTTCATTTTGAAAGAGATTGCTACATCATCATTACTACCAGGACGAGTTAGTGTGATACCAAATAATAAGGAGAAATATATTTCTTTCACAAAGTATATAGATGATTGTGATATAAGTTTTAGATTTATAGATTCATAGCGATTTCTACCATGCTCATTGGAAAAATTGGCATCCTATTTAGAAAATGTGCCAATAGCTATAAGAGAATTTAAATTAGATGGTGTTGAAGATGAAAAAATAGATCTGCTCAGAAGAAAAGGAATATTTCCTTACGATTTTGTAGATGATTTGGATAAGCTGATGTGGACAAATCTACCAGAAAAAAATGATTTTTATAATAAACTAATTGACTCATATATTAGTAACGAAGATTATAAACATGCAATTCAAGTATGGGAGAAGTTTAATGTAAAAACATTAGGTGAATATTCGGATTTGTATTTGAAAACAGATGTTCTACTATTGGCTAATGTTTTTGAAAGTTTTCGAGAAACTTCTTTGAAAGCATATGGCTTATATCCAGCACATTTTTACACTACTCCAGGATTAACATTTTCAGCAGCTCTAAAAATGACCAAGGTAGGATTGGAACTTCTTACAGACATCGATATGCTTATGTTTATTGAATCAGGCATACGTGGTGGAATCATTCGATGTTGCAATCGCTATGCCAAAGCAAACAATCCATACATGGGCTCATCATATGATGAAAATCAGAAAACAAAGACTCTCTTATATTATGATATTAACAATCTTTATGGATGGGCTATGGTTCAACATTTACCGAATGGAAAATTCAAATGGATTGAGTATGAGTCAAATCCTGATTTCTACTATGCACCATCTGATTCTGATATTGGCTACTTTGCTGAAGTAGACTTGGAGTATCCTGAAGAAATACATGACGAACATCGTGATTTACCATTCTGTGCACAACATCTTGCACCACCTGGCGCAAAACAGAAGAAACTTCTTACCAGTTTAGAAGATAAAAAGAGATATGTGATTCTTTACAGAGCACTTAAACAAGCAATAGATAATGGTCTTCGATTAAAAAAAGTTCATAGAATTTTAAGGTTTGGACAGAAACCATGGCTCAAATCTTATGTGGAATCGAATACTGAGAAGAGAAAACAGTCTAAAAATGAATTTGAAAAACTGTTTTACAAACTTTTAATCAATGCAGTCTATGGAAAATGTATTGAGAGAGAACGATCTCGAATAGATGTGCGATTGGTAAACAAATTCACAGATAGATATGGAGCAGAAGCACGTATTGCACCACCAAATTTCCATAGTTGTGCGATTTTTGATGAAAATTTAGTTGCAATTCAGATGAAAAGAACAAGTGTTACAATTGAGAAACCAATATATGTCGGGCTATGTATCCTCGATTTATCAAAAACATTAGTTTATGAGTTTCATTATTCCTATATGAAACAAAGAGTAGGGGATAAGTGTAAACTACTCTATACTGATACAGAGAGTTCGATATATGAAGTTGAAGATCATGACATGTATAAAATTATGAAAGAAGACATTCATCGATTTGATACTTCAGATTATGATGTAAACAACCAGTATGGAATTCCACGCATGAACAAGAAGGTTCTTGGATTAATGAAGGATGAATGTTGTGGAAAGATCATGACCGAATTTGTTGGTTTACGAAGTAAAATGTACAGTATTTTAGTCGATGGAGGTCCCACTGTAAAAAAGGCTAAAGGTATTAAATCAAATGTCGTTAAAAAAACAATAACATTTGAAGACTATCGCAGATGTCTTGAGGATTTTGTTATTGTAAAACGAGATCAGTGCAATATTCGATCGAAATTGCACGTTGTACATACGAAAAAACAAACAAAAATTGCTCTAAGTCCTTACGATGATAAAAGGTACTTATTGCCCCAAAGTACGGACACTCTTCCTCGGGGTCATTATAGAATTACGGAAGAACAGATGGCTCAAACAGCGTTGCAAGTAGAGGGGATGGAGCAGACCAATGTCAGATCACCAAAGAATCGTGAAGTGGGGGAAAAAACATCCAATGAGAGGAATGAAAATCATGAACCAATTGTTATTGATTATGACTTGGTGGGGGAATTGATGAACGAGTGGAGTAACTCGCCACGTGAAGAAAAAAGGGACATTTTACAAGAAGCAGTAGAGGGAGTAGATGATATGGAGGGGGAATGGTTATATGAAGCCATGCATCTCGATGAGGACCACATTCGAGCAATCGAAAATCTGGAAAACTCCTTTAATCCTCAAAAAAAAAACCAAGACTCATCTAAGTAAGTTTCAATTGACTAAATATATATACATAAAGATAATTACTGTTTAAAAAAAATTATTGATTAATCTAATAATAAACTTTGTTGTATTTTCAGCATGGATCTATCTGCTCTCAACAAAATTGCTGAATGTGAATTCCTACCAAGGAAAAAAGTAGTGGACTTGGAAAAAAATCACTCCTGCATGGTTACTTCATTAAAGAAGTAAAAACAAGATATGGGATGAAGATTGTTGCTACTTTTGATGCTACTTTTCAAATTTTCTTCCCACAGAAGATTTCATCAGCAATGTTACAAGACGAAGAATTTTTCTTTAAATTATGTAATGCTGCAAACAAAATGACTTTGTTTGCAGTTATCAGGGAGGAAATCTTTCAAGTTTGACACAAGTGCTTACAAAGAAAATTGATTGTAAACAAGTATAATTTTATTGTAAATACATTTAATTTATAAAACATTACAATAAATATAAATAAATAATTAATTATATTTTAAATATAATACAATTTTTCTTATTTACTATTACCTACACTATCCTTATTCATAATTAATTCTTAGTTAAATTAATTAATTTCATTTTTGTTTATCCAACTATTATGTTCATTACTAAAACCTTACCACTTGACATATACACGATTTCCACTTTTCTTTAAAACTTTTTCTACAAGATAAATTTCTGGATACATAGTTTTTTGCATTTTTGTTTCATAAAAGCCGCCTGACACGGGATTGACATAATAATCGTTAATATTATATGTTGTTGGATTTGTTTTTAAAACTCGTGTAATTGTAAAAAGTTCAGTAGACCAGTTTGGTGTATATCCTTTTTCAAAAACTTGTTTTATTTTACTTATTCGTACTTTATCACCTACCTTAAACTTTGGTTTTTTAATCGGTAATTTTTTGTAAGGAAAATGCTTTTTTACAGTTATTTCATTATTT